>JAJOOS010007475.1:0-45009 GCA_029582725.1 Solanum chiquidenum
TATCACGGCAAGGTATATGATGGTCCTTGGGCAACGTGAGGTAAAATGTTGTATCATCACTAGGGCTCATAGTGGTGGTTGTCGGTTAAAGAATCTCCTACAAAAGTTATATTACTTTTATATAAGTAAAGTTGAGTTTGTTATTGTTTTATCATTAATGAATTAAGTTGTTTATACTATTTTACAAGCGTTATATATTGCATGTGTCTTATTGCTCTATATATTGAGTTCATTCTTTCATGAGTCGAACAGAGCCAAGGTAAGTGTTCTCTTGTATTCCTTTCAAGCTTAAGTTGTGGTTTAGCTTTCCAACTCACATACTCGTACATTACATGTACTGATTCCAGTTGGTCTGCATCTTATTTATGATGCAGACGCAGGTACCCCGGATCAGCATCCTACACGTCGTTGATCTAGCTGAGCACTTCAGAGTCAGTGGTGAGCCTCCTTGCTTTCCGGAGGACTCGGTTATTTTGTGTTCTTAAGTTTTGTTTTATTAGGATGTTGCGGGGTCTGTCCCAACATCCATCTCAGTATGTTAGAGGCTTCATAGACAGTCAGTCAGTTAGTTTGAGTCTCTTATCTACGTGTATATGTAAATATTCTATTTTGGGACTCGAGTTGCTTTTTTGGCCAGATTTTATCAGTTGGGTTATTTTAAAACCTTTCATTGCATTGAGTTATGCTGTTGAGTTAAGTTTCCGCTGAGTTAAGAAAGCCAGGCCAAGGGTTCGCTTGGGGCCAGCAATGGTCTCCGAGTGCCGGTCCCGCCCAGGGTGTAGGCTCGGGGTGTGACAATAGATCCAGTGAATCAGAGGAAGAAGAGGACAGTCATGAAGATGTCTCAATGATGGCCGTCAAAGATGATGAAATCGTGTTCAACTCCATTTTCTCACTGATGGGAAAATCGGACGATGAAGATAACCAGGATGAGGTAACCCTTTTTTATCTCAAAAGTGATCTAGATACTTTATCCATTAAAAGGTTAAGAAAACTTGATGCAGTTCTAATTGACTCAGTAAATGAACTAACTACTGAGAATATGATGATAAGTGAAAAACTGAGTCTATGCAAGGATGAAAATGCAACCCTTAACTCTCAAATGTATGAAATGAGTGTTAGGATAAGTATTATAGAAACTGAGAGCATGCAGCACAACGAGGAACCTGGTACCTCTGAGGGTGGGAAATGGAAACTCAGTAGCTTTGAGGTCGAATTAGAAGAAAAGTTAAAGGCATCAGAGTTTAAATTAGTGGCTTCTATTGAAAAGAATTCTCAACTAATGAAGGACCTTAGTAAGATCAAAGAAGAGCTGAACCATTTCTTGAAATGGATTGATTCATCTAAGATCCTTTCTAACTTAGCCAATTAGAAGTTCAACAACAAAAAGAGCTTAGGTTGTAGGCAGATAGAACCTCCCTACAACCTTCACGGTAAATATGTCTCTGTTTCTGACAATCTTTTGTGTACTCATTATGGAAGAAATGGTCATCTGAAAGAAAAATGTGAATCTCTAAAGAGAGTAAAAGAAAGGCAGGAGAATTTTCTCAAGTCGAGAAAATGATGTGTTGAAAAAAAAAACTACCTGGTCCCAGATACCATTTTAGCAAGAACACTTTACCCCCATGGACAAGAAGGTTTCTCATTAAACCTTTTGGCAGTGTTTGGGAACTCCATCTCAAGTGGGTTCCTAAGTCTAATAGGTGATTCTTGTGCAGAAGAGAGGAAGCAGTCAGTGTTGGTACATGGATAGTGGATGCTCAAGGCATATGACCGGAGACACTCAAAACTTCCTCTCTTTGGAAGCTCACCAGGGAGGTAGTGTGTCGTTTGGTGATGGGAAAAATGGTTTTATTCTCGGAATTAGGAAAATAGGAAGATCAATAGAACATTCCATAGACAATGTTCATTATGTGAATGGTTTGAAATACAATCTGTTAAGTGTATCTCAAACTTGCGATAAGGGAAATGAAGTTAAATTCTTATCTGACAGGTGTCTGGTTACTAACTGTGTAACTAACAAAGTCGTTATGTTTGCCAAAAGAGTAAAAAATATGTATGTTGCAGATCTTGACTCAATAGAAGGGGACAGTCTCACGTGTCTAAGTGCTCATACTGTCAATGCAAATCTATGGTATAGACGATTGGGACATGTGAGCTCGTCCTTGCTAAACAAGCTTGTTGCAGGGGACCTGGTCCGCGGACTGCCTAAGCTGAAGTTTTCTGACAACAAAGTCCGTGAGGCCTGTGTAAATGGGAAACAAACGAGATCATCCTTCAAACCCAAGAAAGGTGTAAGCACAACCAGACCACTAGAACTTCTCCACATGTATCTATGTGGACCTGTCAGAATCCAAAATAGAGGAGGTAAAAAGTACATTCTGGTAATTGTTGATGATTTCTCCAGGTTCACCTGGAACATGTTTTGCGGACCAAGAACGAGACAGCTGGACTACTGCTCACCTTTGCTAAGGCAATTCAACTGAATGTTAATTGCAAAATTGCAAGCATCAGATCAAACCATGGCATAGAGATTGAAAACACTCAAATTGAAGGTTTTTATGTTGAAAATGGAATTCATCACAACTTCTATGCACCAAGAACTCCTCAGCAAAATGGTGTTGTAGAAAGGAAGAGAAAGACCTTAGTTGATATTGCTAGAACCATGTTGATTGACTGAGGACTTGCAATGAATATTTGGGCAGAAGCAGCCAACACAACTTGCTATGTTACAAACAGGTACCTCATCAGGTCAGTGATCAAGAAAACCCCATATGAGTTTTTGAATAACAGGAAACCTTCAATTTCTCATCTGAAGCATTTTGGTTGCAAATGCTTCGTATTGAATAATGGAAATGATGTTCTTGGCAAGTTTGATGCCAGGAGTGATGAAGGGATGTTTGTTGGGTATTCTTCTACCAGCAAGGCATACAGAGTTTTCAATAAAAGAACTCTGTGTGTTGAAGAGAGTATGAATGTGATATTTGATGAATTTGATGATAAGAACAAGGATGAACACAATGAAGTCATTGAATGGGAGGAACTGATGAAGGGTCAACAAGACAAGGTAATCTAAACTCCTGGAAGTGAACAGGTTTCAAAGGAAGGAAAAGGTGCAGAACTCATAGATGAACCTGGTTCCTCCGGTGCAGCTCAGGAAGAAGACTCTCAGAACAAAGAGCATGAAGAAGATGAATCTGTTGCTGATATTGAAGAGGAGATAACTAGAAAGTCCGGATGGAAACTTCAATCTTTTCATCTTTTGGACAACCTTGTTTCTCCACTAGACTCTGGAATAAAAACTAGATCCAAAACAAGAAATCTAATTGCATATTCAGCCTTCATATCCAGCATTGAGCCCAAGAACATCAAGGAAGCCTTAAAGGATGTTGATTAGGTAACATCAATGCATGAAAAACTCCATTAGTTTGAGAGAATCAAGGTATGGCACCTGGTCCCCAGACCTCTCAACATAACCATTATCGGGACTAGATGGGTCTTCAGAAACAAACTTGATGATCTTGGGATCATCACCAAAAACAAGTCAAGACTTGTGGTACAAGGATATAATCAAGAGGAATGGATTGACTATGATGAGACCTTTGCTCCTGTAGCCAGAATGGAAGCCATCAGAATCTTAATAGCCTTTGCTGCCTACATGGAGTTCAAACTGTTTCAGATGGACGTTAAAAATGCCTTCTTGAATGTGTATCTGAAGGAAAAGGTGTATGTTAGGAAACCTCCAGGTTTTGAAGATGCTGACCAAACCATGTGTTGAAGCTGGACAAAACCCTGTATAGTCTAAAGCCAGCTCCCAGAGCTTAGTATGAATGCTTGTCAAAATTTCTTCTGGCAAACGGGTTCAAGAGAGGTAAAATTGATAATACTTTGTTCTTAAAGTCCAGAAGTAAGGAGTTGTTGATTGTGCAGGTATATGTAGATGACATTATATTTGGAGCTACTTCTGATTCACTATGCAAAGAATTTGTTGACTTGATGAGTAGTGAATTTGAAATGAGCATGATGGGAGAGCTTACATTCTTCTTGGGGTTGCAAATCAAACAGTTCCCTCAGGTTACATCAATATGCCAAGAGAAGTACATAAAAGAGTTGCTCAAAAAGTTCAACATGCTTGAGTCAAAAGTTCTTGACACTCCCATGAGCACAAGTGTCAAACTTGACATGGATCAAGAAGGGATTGATGTTAATCATACCACGTACAGGGGAATCATTAGGTCACTTCTCTACCTTACTTCGAGCAGGCATGACATAGTCTTCAGTGTAGGGATGCGTGCCAGGTTCCAAGCAGCACCAAAGAAATCACACTTGAAGGCAGCCAAGCGAATACTGAGATACTTGAAGGGAACACATGACCTGGTCCTCTTCTACCCTTCTAGTGACTCATTTGATCTAATTGGTTATGTTGATGCTGACTATGAAGGTTTTCTTGTTAATCGAAAAATCACTTCAGGCATGGCACATTTCCTAGGATCATGAATGATTTCATGGGGAACCAAGAAGCAAAATTCAATAGCATTATCCACAGCAGAAGCAGAATATGTGGCTGCTGCATCATGCTGTGCTCAGCTCTTATGGATTAAGCAGCAACTCGAAGACTTTGGTATTCTCATAGACACTATTACCCTCATATGCGAGAACATAATTGCAATGAACATGGCCAAGAACCCTGTTCAGCATAAGAGGACTAAACATATTGATGTGAGACATCACTTTCTAAGGGATAATGTTGAGAGTAAAAATGTAGTGATGAGATTTTGCAAGATAGAAGACCATGTGGCTGATATCTTTACAAAGCCATTGAGCAAAGAAAACTTCATCAAGAACAAACTTAAGCTGGGGATGCACAAAGTCACCTAATTTCATAACAAGCTTGCATGAAATCTCCCTTTCTAACTATGTTAGGGATGGCAGGTATCTATACAAGTTATATTGCTTATCGTTTGAGAATTCACATCTGGTACCTTATTGCGGGTACACACTCATGGCATGTTGGCTAGAGGGAAGATCTAATCATACATGTAGGACTATCTATAGAAAGGGACTTGGTCCCCCAAAGGTTAGTATCACTTATGCTACACAGTTATCTGTCAACGGTCACTGCCACGTGTCCTTCCCCCCATTCATTGTGTCAGTTTCATCCTTTCACTTTAAATCCAAGCGTCACCACTGTTCAAGGACCCGATACCCTTTTTAAATACAATCTCTTGAGTGAATCCAAACATCCTAAATTCTTCCTAAATTTTCTTTGAATTCACTCTTCATTCTTCAAATCTTCTTTTTCTCTCTCTTAAACAAAATGACTAACTCATCTTCGAAACTCCCTATATCCCAAGAAATTGAAACTTCCAGTTCATTCAATTTCTCAATTTCTTCCCCAAAAGAATCTCCATCCATACCAGTCTGTAGGGTTGGTGAGACTGGCGAATCTATCACTCCCCTCACTGAAGTGGTGATGTCTCCTGCACTCCAATCTGGGGAAATCTTACCTTGTTCTCCAACTTTAGTGTTATCTGGTGAAAAATCCCAAAATTCCGAGGCCCAGACATTTGTGAAGCCCATTTTTGAGACACCCACTAAAGATTTAGAAGTTGGGTCTAGAGCCGTGTCATCCACCATGTCTGAGTGGCTATTCGAAGGGGATTTGCCTGAGGGCAAGGGTCAAGAGTCCAACATTCTGGCAGCAACATAGGAATTGGTGACTGTCCAAAGTTTGGCCTCTCTTAGATGAGATGTTCAATCAACTCTGTTGGAACAAGAGTTGAGATTGCCGGAACAGGTCCCTCATAGTGTTCAACCTGTGTTCGACCAAACTCCTAAATCATTCGATGTTGACAGTGAGGAGGAGGAGGAAGAAGAAACTCCTTTAGTTTGGCGGAGAAAAGGAGTTCGAGGGGCAAATGTTGTAAGTGTGACAGTTCCAGATCTGGAGGTAGTTGATAGTTTGCACGAGGCTTAACGTAGCGATGAGCCTACTGAGTTTGAAAAGAAGAGAAAAAGTAAATAAAAGGTAAAAATGGTAGTTTCGCAAACCATAGGAGAAGGAAAAAGAAGATATATGACCAGAAATGAGTCATTGAAATTAATGGGAGATGCCCTGGTTGCAAACGAAGTACAAATGGAAAGAAACCGGTGATGGAGAAGGGATGGCCATATGCCTGATGAGGAACCTACTTCACCTCCTCTACATATAGGGTCAAGTGAGACAGATTCGGATGACATTGTTAGAGTTGTGGTTAAAAGGAAGAATGAAGTAGAGGTTGAACGGGTCAAAGCAAAAAGGGGGTCACAAGTCGGTGAAGAAGGATAGTGTGATTAAAAGGGCTACTGTGAAACCGAAACCCGTCAAGGGACCAGGTCCTCCTGCTCAAAAGCTAGTGGAAGAAAAGGTGTTGACCAGGGAAGAACGTATTGTAGAAATGGAGAAACAAAAGGTTCTGAATGGAAGAGTATTCGATCCAGAAATTCTTATAGAATTTGGTATGTCTACTCTTCTTGATTCTATATCTCTGCAAAGCTGGGATCACTTGTTTGAAGCCCCAGAACCCTACTTGCATGAACCAAAGATGCGTGAATTTTAGTACAAAATGGAGCTTCTAAGTGATAGAGGGATCAAGACAACAGTGAGAAGGGTTGACATCTCTGTGAATGAAGAAATCTTTGGCATCATTTTGAGTGTACCTGTGGAAAGGATCCGGTCCATTGAAGGATGCAAATCCTCTAGTGAGTTTGCCCAATAAGCCACCAAACGTGGGATATCAAACGCGCAGGTCTGCCTAAGAAATTCCTAAGAGGAGAGTACCAGCTGATGTTTGAGTTCATCAACAAGGTCTTGGTACCCAGGACTTAGAAGAGAACTGTAGCATCTGCCGCTGATTTGTTCCTTATGGAAAAATTGGATGAACTCGAGGTCATCAATCTTCCTGCAATTATGCTCGAACACATGCACATGGTAATGACTTGGAAGAGCGCTAAACAGGGCATTCCTTATGGATATCTGTTGAACTATGTGTTCAAACACTTTGAAGTACCTCTTGGAAGAGGCGTACCTGAATCTGTCAAGTAGATGTTCACTGTTGTAACCCTCTTGAAGTGTGAATGTGTTGAGGGAAAGGCAAAGGGTAGGTATCATGTGTCAGATCTTCTAGAGCAGCAAACATCTCTCAAACAAGAATTGACTGATCTTACCGTTATCCTGAATGATAAGGAGGTTGAGATTGCACATCTTAAGGCTCAGTTGCAGAGGACCATTTCCAAGGGACCTGGTACCAGTTCTGTGGATGAGAAGGAGGTCGAAAAGTTGAGATATGAGAATGAGTAGCTGCTGAAGACAAATGCCTCACTCAGTGAAGAAGTCTAAGCTCTTAACAAGCAAATCATTCAAGCTCATGTCGATGAAAATGAGTACATGAATTTGCTGATGAAGACCTTCACTCCCCTTCCCCCTCCATCCTAAATGTGTCATGTCTCTCTGTCATCCTGTCTTTCTATCTAACTCTAGTGGCAACGTGTACTGTTTGGCTGACTTTTGTGGTCAGCTCAGTGATCTAATGATATTGTCTCTTTTGCCTTGTCTAGTATGGCTTTATCTTCTCTATTTCTGCTTACTTGTACATGTACTGTGTGGCCCATGGACCTAAATTCCTAACGTCTTGCATGAAGCCTGGGTATGTTTACTGCTACTCCTTTTCAATGATGTCAAAATGGGGAATTTGATTGTGAAACTACTGTGAAATTAGAGTCTAGTGGAAGAGAGAAGAGGGGATATGAATGTGAATACTATTGATAGGAGGAATATTACTGATAGGGGGAACTAATGCATTTTGAATGAATGTTAAACTCATATGAGGTAGCATAAAGTTTATTTGTCATCATCAAAAAGGGGGAAAATAATAAGTCTTATTGTCAGATGGTTTGAAGATCTCCTCACAAATACAGGGACCCGGTCCTCTGCAGAGTATGCTCGCCCAGGTCTGTGTGCTATACAACTGGAAAGCTGTCACGTCAGAGGTTGGTGAGGTCGTCAGTGTACCACACCAATCAAAATGGACGAGGTTGTTTTGTCCAACGGTCAATAACTCTTTATGGTTGATATAGTCAACATGACAAACAACAAATGATTCATTCATTCAAAGAGAGTATATTCAAGCTTCAACAAAAACAACAAGGGACCTCATAGACTGATAAATTGCTTCCTGAACCAGTTGTTATTTTGATTGCTTGTATTTGTGCTTACATTGTAGGATTCGTTTCACATGTGTTAGAAACGTCTCAAGCCTTGGGTGAATCACTGTAAGAGCTTAGTTGAGAGCAACTTTCTGTCTTACGTTAAAAGTCTATATTAATCAGTTGGGTTAGTATAGTGGTCAATGCAGGCATTGCTTTGGCTCATTGAGTGATAGTGTATTACTCAGAATAGAGATTAGGAGGTTAATCTCGTGTGTGTTGTAAACTGTGTTTTACTTTTGCTTGAGAAGATTAGTAAAAATAGTTCAAAAATCCTATGAGACAGGTCGTGATTTTACTCCCTTGAGCAAGGAGGTTTCCACGTAAAGTTGCGTGTGTTGTCTTTACTTTTAGTGTTTTCTTATGTTTATCTTAACTGTGTTAAGGACCTGGTCCTATCATAACTAGTTGACGCATACATTCCAATAACCTCAATCCCAAACAAACTGACGTTAGATATAAGAATTCATATCACTTCATTTAATCTCATCTTAGTCCAATTACATAAAATAAAATTAAAATTAAAAATCCTTGCAAATTCTCTATTTTATCAAAAGACTGTCCGAAAACATTGGACCTAAAAGTAACCTACTAATGTGACTAAAATATAATTCCTTGTATCTGCTATATTTATATCGAGATCGAGAGAGATCTTTTTCTTCCATTTTGCCCCTATCTTTTGCTATAATTTACATGAATTGGTATGTAAAAGCTAACTAGTTTCCGTATAAAGAAGATATTAATTTTTTTTTATAACAGACAAAAAAATTAGTAAACTGTCCAAATTGAAAAGAGCAAAAATGAGACTGAGGATTGAAAATTGTGAGTGAACACAATGACTCAACTTTACTTATCTCTGATGGAATAGAAAATGCAAGTCTTCCTAAGTTTTTAAGTCAATAAATCTATTAATTAGTTGTTGTGTGGGGGCAACTAACCATTATAAAGTCTCTTTATTCTTTGATTATCTGGCTTGAATAGAAAATGCTGTGTGAAACTTATTATTGTTCCTTTTCACTTTTCTTTTTATAATGGAAGACTCCTGAAAGCAGTTATAGTTTATTCCACCTTTTATTTCTTCCTTTAACTTCTTGTTCAAACAATAATAAGTTTTTCAATCATGTCTTCTGAGGTAATGGAAGTGGTCCTCAATAGTTGCTAATATTCTCATTGAAAAAACTGAAGTACTTGTATTGAATTAACCTTGACACAACCAACATATGTAATCAAGCAACATACAAGAGGCTATACTACAACTATATTCCACCTAGTAGCAACTAAGGAGAAGTTGGAGCCTAATCTTTTTAAGTGTCGAAAGAGCATCTTTCATGCTAATTCTTGCATCAGGTTTCACTAAAGTGCATCTCAAAGCTAATTCCATGATAGATCACAAACATTGCATCTTTAAGTCGGTTTGTTCTTCCCCTGGCGTTACCAAATTTGAATCCACCACCTTATGAATTCCACTTGGGAAGGAATCACTAACACAATGTTGTATGCTCATTTCTCCTGTAAATATTTCATCACTTGGTCTTCTTCTTGTGAACGTCTCCATCATTAGGATGCCAAAACTATAAACATCACAACTCGTGGATACTATTCCATCTTGTCCATACTCTGCACATGATCGAAAATTATCAAAAAAATTTCCTTGAGAGTATTGATATACATCTAGGGGCAAGAATTATTTTGAGTATTTAAACGATATGAGAGAACTCTAAAGCATTTTGATTATATACCTGGAGCCATATATCCAATGGTTGCAATTGTCCTTGTTTAAACAAAAGAAGCCTCCCCTGCACCTAGCAATTTTGCAATGCCAAAATCACTGACATGGCCAACCATATCTTGATCTAGCAAGACATTGCTTGGCTTCAAGTCACAATGCAGTACCACAGGTGTTGAATAGCCATTGTGGAGATACTCCATTGCTGATGCAACATCGATCATTATATCTAATCTCTGCAATAAATTCAAGAACAAGTTGTGGGAGTATAACCATTTATTGAGTGTCCCATTGGGCATGTATTCCAGCACTAGGGCTTTGAAATCAAGGTTGGAGCAGCTGGTGGTGACTTTGGTTAGATTTCTGTGGCGAAGGTTCCGGAGTATCTCACATTCCGTGTCAAAACTTGTGAATGCACCCTCCAATTGTACATTGAATACCTTTGCTGCCAAAAGAGTACCATCCTTAAGTATCCCTTTGTAGACCGCGCTGAAACCCCCACTACCATGCAAGTTGCTTTCATTGAATCCTTCAGTTGCCTGTTCAAGTTCATAATAGGAAATTCTTTCATGCTCTTTTACCAAAGACACATCTACAGTGATCTACTTGACTTGCATTTTTCTTCGTCTTCTCAATCTTAACACTGCATATCCAACAGTCAACGCGAGGAGTGATCCAATCCCTAATAGAATATATAAACTTGTGAGCACCATTTTTCTTCTCGACTTCTCTGTAGATTTGGTTAGGCATGGTTTCACGATTAACCGAGAGTCACCACATAGTGCATCATTGAAAAGGAAGGACTGGCTGGTGATGTTTGCAAAAGGGCACCAGTGGGAATCTCTCCACTGAGTTTATTGAATGAGAAATTCATGTATTTGAGATACACAAGAGCTTCTAATGACTTTGGAATTTCACCACTAAGATAGTTATAGCACAAATCCAAGAATTCTAATGCTAACATTTTGCCAAATGAATCTGGAATAGGCCCCTCTAATCTATTATGTGCCAAAGAAAGATTAATCAATTTATCTAGACCCCCTAGAGTGCTAGGAATCTTACCAGAAAAATCATTTTTTGATAGATCAATGAGTGTTGCAGCCTTTAAGTTTCCAATCTCAAAGGCAATTTCTCCACTCAATAAATTTGATGAAATATTGAATTCTATGAGATCACGAAGGCCCCCCAAGCTTGCAGGTAATCTAGAATTCAGCCTATTAACAACTAGATAAAGTGTCCTCAAACTAGCAACATTCCCTAAGCATGGTGGCACTGAACCAGAAAACCGATTTCTTGACAAGTCTAACGCACCAAGATTCTTCAAACTGCACATAACATCTGGTATGGTTCCTTCTATCTTGTTGCTTTGTAGGTAAAGTTCTTGAAGGCTCAACATTCCTTGGACAGTATTTGGAATATGTCCGGTCAACTTGTTGTATTGCAGATCTATCCTTGTCACTCCTGTTAGATTACCAATTTCTCGAGGAATGGTGCCCTTCAATTTACAACCATCTCCTCCAAAAGTTTGGAGTGAGTTTGAGAAATTACCAACTGATGCAGGTAAGACACCATCCAATGGATTTCTATCAAACCAGAGTGATCTTAGCTTCCTACACTTTGTCAATGATGTGAGGAAGCTCAATGTTGAATCGCCGACAAAATTACTCCCCCACAAGCTCAGAAACTCAAGGTACTCTAAGTTACCAAGTGATCCCGGAATCGAACCTGTGAAACTATTGCCTGAGAGCTCAAGTATTCTGAGTCTTGAAGAATTTGAGATAGTAGGAGAGATAAAACCACTAAGATGATTTCCTCCACAAAGGAATTTTTCTACGTTGGGCATTGCACAACCTAAATCTGAAGGTAGAGTACCTGAAAGTTTGTTTTATGCAATATCTAGGACCTGCAGTGATGACATGTTGAAAATATTTGCAGGGACAGAACCACTAAGCCGACTCCCTGATAATCCTAGTGCTTGTAGTTTCTTCAGATTACCGAGCTCCACTGGTATCTCTCCTGTCATTAATTTAGGGAAATATATGAGTTACCACTTCTGCAGAAGAACATTTTCATTTTTCTTGTAAGAAAATATTGTATTACCTTCCAAATGAAGACCTCCGACATATAATTTTGTAAGAGCTGTTAAGTTGGCTAGCTCTCTTGGTACAGTTCCAGTAAACTCATTGTAAGTCAATGACAAAAATTGAAGCTTTCTGCATTTTTCTAAGTTTGGTGGAATAACACCACCGAGGTAGTTTCTTGAGAGGTAAAGCCCTTTCAAATTTGGAAGATGGTCACATATAGTTGTTGGAAGCTGACCAGTAAGATTGTTATAGGTAAGACCAATGTTTTTCATAGTTGTAATGTTGAAGATTGATGCTGGTATAGAGCCACTAAGTTCATTCAATTGCAGATCTAAATAAGTCAGATAGCAAAGATCACCGAGTTCCCGAGGGATCTCTCCTTTTAGAAAATTATTTTGCATACTCAACACTTCCAGCTTTGTAATGTTGGAAATGAAAGAAGGAACTTCTCCTGAAAATTGATTCATCGAAAGGTACGCAAAGCGTAGATTCGGTAACAAACTTAAAGATGATAGAATGGCTCCGGTGAAGTTATTACTTGTGACACTTATAAATTTCAGCCTCTGCAAATGAGCCAACTCTACTGGTAAATCTCCATAGAAAGCATTGTAACTTATGTTGAGGGAAACAAGAAATGAGAGGTTTCCAAGGTGTGGAGAAATGGTACCATGAAGTTGCATGCTAGATATGTTTAAAGCAGTGACTCGGTGGCGGCGGGAGCTGCAAGTGATTCCAATCCAGCTGCAAACTGGGCTGGAAGAAGACCAGTTTCTTGCTAGGATGTTGTTAGGATCAAAGGAAATCTGAGATTTCAACAAAAGAAGAGCGGCTTTATCAGTGCTAATATTAGCAAGTGAAGAAGTATGGCGATGAAGCATAATGAAAATTGCAAGAGCAAAGAGAAGATTGCAAGTTCTTGCCATAACTATGACAAGAGTATTTGATAATACAAAGCAATGATCTTAGAAAGTTGTATTTAATGATATCAAATTTATTGTATACCAATCTACTGTTTTTATATTGGAATGTCTTTTAGTCAATGGGGTCAATTTAATTAGTTGGATAGAACAACTAGTTAAACTTTTTAAAAAGTTTGGTTGTTAAATTGTTTTAACATAATTTTCTGTCCTTCACCTTTGAACTTTATCTTATCAAGACTTGTCTTGGCTTTACCAACAATTAACATGATCTTTTTCTCCACTTAACTAACAAAAAAAGTTGTTTAACCTGTATTCATCTTTAACTAGAGATTCTGTGCTCGAATCCTAAAATGGGTTCACTCACTCTCTGATGCGCTCAAAGTTGTTGGATCACCAGTAACAGATGATGAACTTATTGTTAAGATTTTAAGAGGACTGGCCCCGAGTACCGTGACATATCTGTTGCCATAAGAGCAAGAGATTCTTCCTTGAGTGTTGAAGAGTTGTTTCACAAGCTCACAGATCATGAGCTTTTTCTCAAGCACCAAGATCATGAAACATCCACAAAAGTCATAAATAACCTATCCCTAATTTTAGAAACAACAGGACATGGTCCACAAATATCCGAATGAACTAACTCAAAATGCCGATTCAACTAGAATAAAACTTTACATGAATTAAAGTAATCCAACAAACTTTGCAGAATTTGAAGGAAAAAAGAAGTAGGGATCAGATATACAACAACCCAAATCAATAAAGTTCACAACATTCAGCTACCCACCATGGCTGTCAAATATTACAAATCTCCCAAACAGAAGTAGTATTTATTTATTTCAGGATCAATCAGATTTGTACCGGAATCGTCAAACTAAATGTGTCAGAATATTCTCACACTCACAACCTAAGTATTATAACTGCTCAAATAAAACAAACTAGATCTCGAGCAACAAAGAACACCTATAAACAGAGAACACAGATGGAAGAAGATAAAACCTGGATGATTTCAAATCTATCCAAAATCGAAATATTTCAAACAAGGTGTACCAAATTCCGACTGAAAATGTAGAGACAACCCTGCTGATGCAAGCTGCGATTGACCCTGCCGTGGCAAGCACCTATACACGCTGGAGCGTGAGAGACAATGAGAGATGGAAGAGGCGCGTCTGACTCACTTGCTTCCACCCTGATGCCGGAGTTGGTTCTTCTGGCTGAAAATGCCTTTCTCTGCCTCTTCATACGGTGGTGGTGAGACAACCTTGTCACTCCTTAGGTGTAATTCAGAGCATAAGAATTGAGCCCTAGTGGCTCTGATTCAATGTTATTGAGACAAGATATGGAAACTACATGTAGAGAGCGATCTAACTATGGTGACTAGATATTATCTATATCCATTATTCTATAACAGGAATAATAGGACAGTTATAAAAAAAAATTGATTTGGTTGAGCATGAAGTTTACAGGTGATTTGATAAATATGTTTAATGAGAAAAGGAATTCTACGAGTTTGTGGGACACAATTTCTTGTGGTGAATGTTCTGCAACAAACTAGACATCAACTTTTCACGAACGAGTTCCAAAATAATGCATCTAACGAGTTTCATGAAAGGATTCTTGAGTAGACTGCCATTTTCGACTTTTATATATCATCAAGTTTACATATATCAAGAAACAAGCTGCTTCCTACAACAGTGATTACAACACTTAAAACTACTTGTGCAGAATGGAAATCTTAACCTAACTGATACAGGTAATCAAATAACATACAAGAACACATGGGTCCGATTTTACCTAGTGCAGACTACTGACAAGCTGGAGCCTAATCTTTTTCAGTGTTGAAAGAGCATCTTCCATGCTAATTCTTGCATCAGGGGTCACTAATGTGCAGCTCAAAGCTAATTCCATGATAGATAACAAACATTGCATCTTTGCATCGATTTGTTCATCCCCTGGTTGTATCAAATTAGAATCCACCACCTTATGAATTCCACTTGGGATTGAATCACTAACCCAACGTTGTATGGTCAAGTCTCCGGTAAAAGATTCATCAGTTGGTCTAATTCTTGTAAACGTCTCCATCATTAGAATGCCAAAACTATAAACATCACAACTCGTGGATACTATTCCATCCTGTCCATACTCTGCAATCATGGTCGAAAATTATCATAAAAGTTTCTTAGTTAAAATGGAAGATGCCAAAACTAAGAATATCGATCTATATCTAGGGGAAAGAGTTGTTTTGAGTAATTAAACAATATGAGAACTCTAAAAAAACTATGATATACCTGGAGCAATATAACCAATGGTTGCAATTGTCCTTGTTTGGACAAAAGCTTCCCCTGTACCTAACATTTTTGCAATGCCAAAATCACTTACATGAGCAACCATTTCTTGATCTATCAAGACATTGTTTGGCTTCAGGTCACAATGCACCACTGGTGTTGAATAGCCATTGTGGAGATAGTCTATAGCCGACGCAACATCTATCGTTATATCAAGTCTCTGCAGTAAGTTCAAGAACAAGTTATGAGAGTATAACCATTTACCAAGGGTCCCGTTGGGCATGTATTCCAACACTAGGGCTTTAAAATCAAGGTTGGAGCAGCTGGTGATGACTTTGGTCAAATTTCTGTGGCGAAGGTTCCGAAGTATCTCACATTCTGTGTCAAAACTTTTGAATGCACCCTCCAACTGCACATTGAAGACCTTTGCTGCTAAAAGGGTACCATCCTTAAGTATCCCTTTATAGACGGTGCTGAAACTTCCATTACCAAGCAAGTTGCTTTCGTTGAATCCTTCTGTTGCCTGTTCAAGTTCATAATAGGAAATTCTTCCGTGCCCTTTTACCAGAGTTACATCTTCTTGACTTGCATTTTTCTTTTTCTTTCTCCATCTTAACACCACATATCCAACAGCCAATGCAAGGAGTGATCCAATCCCTAACAGCATATATAAACCTATAAGCACTTTTTTTCTTCTCGACTTCTTTTCAGATTTGGTCAGGCATGGTTTAATGTTAAACCGGGAGTCACCACAGAGTGCATCATTGGACATGAAAGATTGACCTGTGGCATTTGCAAAAGGACCACCGATGGGAATCTCTCCACTGAGTTTATTGAATGAGAAATTCATGTTTTTGAGATACACAAGAGCTTCTAATGACTTTGGAATTTGACCACTAAGATTGTTATAGGACAAATCCAAGTATTCCAAGGACAACATTTTGCCAAATGATTCAGGAATAGGCCCCTCTAATCTATTATGTGCTAGAGAAAGATTAGTCAATTTATCTAGACTACCTAGAGTACTAGGAATCTTACCAGAAAAATAATTCCTTGACAAATCAATGAGTGTTGCAGCCTTTAAGTTTCCGCTCTCCAGTGGAATTTCCCCACTCAATAAATTGGACGAAATATCGAATTCTATGAGATCTTGAAGGCTCCCCAAGCTTGAAGGTAATCTAGAATCCAGGTTGTTGTTAGCTAGATGAAGTGTCCTCAAACTAGTAACATTCCCTAAGCATGAGGGCACTGAACCAGAAAAATGATTTTCTGATAAGTCTAATGCGCCAAGATTCTTTAAATTGCAGATAACATCTGGTATGGTTCCTTCTATCTCATTGCTTAATAAATAAAGTTCTTGAAGGCTCAGCATGCGATGGACAGTGTCTGGAATATGTCCTATCAACTCATTGTTATATAGACTCATTGATGTCACTCCAGTAAGATTACCGATTTCTTGAGGAATGACACCCTTAAGTTTACAACCATTTCCATCAAAAGAATCTAGAGATTTGGATAAATTACCAACAGATGGAGGCAAAACACCATCCAGCGGATTATCACCAATCCAGAGTACTCTAAGATTCCTACAGTTTGACAATGATGTAAGAAAGCTCATTTTTGAATCACTGAAAAAATTATTCGTTTGCAAGCCTAGAGTCTCGAGGTATTCTAAGTTACCAAGTGATTCGGGAATAGGACCTGTGAAACTGTTGACTGTGAGATCAATTTCTCTGAGTTTCGAAGAATTTGAGATTGAATCAGAGATAAAACCAGTTAGATTAGTAGCTGCACAGTAAAGTCCTTCTAGATTGGGCATTCCGCGACCTAAATCTGAAGGTAGAGTACCTGAAAGATTGTTTAGTGAAAGTTCTAGGATCTTCAGTGCTGACATGTTAAAAATGCTTGCAGGGACAGAACCAGTGAACCCGTTCTCGGCTAATATCAGCCTCTGTAGTTTCTCAAGATTACCTAGCTCCATTGGTATCTCTCCTGTCAATTAGGGAAAATATATGAGTTACTAGTTGCGCGAAAGAGAGAAAAGAATGAAAATTTTCATTTATCTACCTTCCAAATGCAGAGCTGCAATATATAATCTTGTAAGAGCTGTTAAGTTGGCTAGCTCTCTTGGTACAGTTCCAGTAAACTCATTCAGCGACAATGACAGGACTTGAAGCTTTTTGCATTTCTCTAGGGTTGGTGGAATAACGCCACTTAGGTAGTTTTTTGAGATGTAAAGTCCTTCCAAGTGTGGAAGATGATCGCATATAGTTGTTGGAAGCTTACCAGTAAGATTGTTATTGCTAAGACCAATATTTTGCATCGTCGTAATGTTGAAGATTGATGTTGGTATAGAGCCAGTAAGCTGATTATCTTGAAGGTCTAAAAAATTCAGGTAGCGAAGATCACCGATTTCTCGAGGGATCTCTCCTTCGAGAAAATTATTCCGCAAGCTCAACACTTCCAACTTTGTTAGATTGGAAAGGGAAGATGGAATTTTCCCTGAAAATTGGTTGCTCCAGAGGTACAGAAAGCGTAGGTTCGGTAACAAACTTAAAAATGATGGAATGGCTCCAGTGAAGTTATTGCTTGCGACATTAATGACTTTCAACCTTCGTAAATGAGAAAACTCTTCCGGTAAACCCCCATGGAAAGTGTTGTCACTGATGTCGAGGGAGACGAGAAATGAAAGGTTTCCAATGTGTGGAGGAATGGTACCATGAAGTTGCATGCTAGAAATGTCTAAAGCAGTGACTCGATGGTGACGGGAGCCACAAGTAACTCCAATCCAGCTGCAAACTGAGACGGAAGAAGACCAGTTGTTAGCTAAGATGTTAGGATCAGAATAAATGTGAGATTTCAATGCAATAAGAGAAGCTTTATCAGTGTTAATATTAATAACAGTAGCAAGTGAAGTATTTTGATGGAGTAGTAGATTGCAAATTGCAAGAGCAAAGAGGAGATTGCAAATTATGCCCATAACTGTGACTAAAATAAGAATTGATAATGCAAAACAATGATTTTAGAAGATGTATTTAATACACTATTGGAGTATTATTTAGTTAAGAGTACAAGTTGTATTAGTGAGTAAGTCAATCAACTTGTGGAGTGTCTTTTGAAGTTGAGAATGCTGAATTCTTTGCCAATTCTTTGACTTAAAAAACTTTGATTGCTGAAAGTCAGTCAACTTGTGGAGTGTTATTTGGTTAAGAGTACAAGTTGTATTGCTGAAAGTAAGTCAACTTCTGGAGTGGATTAGCATTTACTGAATGTAATAGAAACCATGTGCTAAGATTACTTATGAAAGAACTAGGTAATTTACCTGTGCTTCGCGCGGGCATAAATAATCTTTCTAGGCTTTTGAACAATCTTTTCAATAATCGACTGTTATAAGAAATAAACAGAGAGTAAATTTTAGTAGGTTTTAAGAACATGATTTGACATTATCACATATTTGAAGAATTGTAACTATACAATGAATGATTAAAAATATCTTGATATCTAATCATTTTTATCTTTTACATAATTTATCATAATATACGTTTGATGATATAATTGTGTTGGTAAAATTGAGTGATGTTTTATGTAGCAATGAAGCATCACTTTTTCTATCTTTTTGTATATGAAAAATTTAAAATCTGATAATTTTATGGTTAGAATAACTCCTTGTGAAAAAAAATGATGTGAAAGATTTTGATAATCAATATTAGTTATAAATAAGTTAAGACCGTTAAAAAATATACACCACAACAACATAAATAATTATTTTTAGAGACAATCTACTTGTCTGAGGTCAAACGTTCATCACTTTTCGTTATTGTTACTTTGTTACTTTAACAAAATTTATAGAAAAAGAAAAATAAATTTGAAACAACAACAAAATAATATTATTGACCATTTCAGAAATTCATTCTTCATTAAACTACTGCTCTCAAGGCCCTTCAAGATGCTTCATCAATGCAACTTTACGACTTTTTCAGAAATATGTATGTGTAATTGTTGCATTATGAAAGTACAAGTAGATCAAAATATTGGATTCTAGACTCATGTTAAAGAGATATTCTTGAACATGAAAAAATTAAAAATGAGTCTAACCTAGATAACTCAAACGCTCAGCAATGATTTGGGACATGAAGGACAACAAATCTATGTTAATAGACATATCTTTTGTAGCTTTAGATATTACTTTTATTTAGAGTAGGTTTTGTTTCATATTCTTCAAATTAACCAAAAATACTCATAACTCACACCAAATTTTTTTAGAAGAGCCGAATGAGAAGGAAAAAAGGAAACAACATTAAAAAGACAAAAACTTTGTCCAAGTGAGATCATATACATACCAAACAAAAAATAATCAATACAATTTTAAGGAGACAACAAAACAGTGAGAAAAAGCATACATTAAAGAGAGTAAACTGTAACATCCCGTATCCTAAACATACCAAACCAGGAGATTTTCCAGAAGTTGCAGGTGCAACCCACGATTGCCATCCATGGACCGTAGGGTGACCCACGGTCCATCTTGGTGGTCCGTGGTTCACCATCTGCAACCCCCTCCCAGAAAAGGTCCAGAAATTATTCTAAGGCACGACCCACGGTCGGACCCACAGACCATAGGTCAGACCACGGACCGTGGTCCAAGTCTGTGGATCAAGACCCCAAAACTTAGTCCAAAAACCCCGTCGATGGTTGACCAGCACGGACTATTGGTCCATCCACGGTCCGTCAGCCAGTTCCGTCGGTGGCCCCGACAGCTTTGAAGTTAGGGGTCGTTTGGTCTTTTCCCTATGTGTTGGACCCCTAAACTATGTCGTTTAACCCCTAAACTACGTAGTTTTGGTAAGTTTTAGTCTAGTAAACTAATTAGAACCTAACCTAATCACTTATTCACCAAAATCAAGCGAATCTTAGAGCAAAATAGAGGAGAAAGTCAAGTAGCCCTAGTTTAAGAACGTAGCGAGTTTTCATTAATTCTATCCCCAAAATTGAAAGATTCCTCTGTGAATTTCGTCACCAGGTATGTGGGATTTCACTAGTGGGTTCCTTTAACCCATTAGGTCCCTAGATTTTAGTCAGAATCTTGATTTCCTTAATATTATCTAGACATAAGGTTTCTTGAATGTTAGAAAATATTGGGTTTTAGCTGTTAGAATGATCCAAATCAGATTATCATATTGTTGCTTAGTTTCTTGTATGATATTCAGAACCCTAGATATGTAGTTCTTTTAGTTCATGAATTACACATGCTAGGTCAATTATTTTAGATATACATGCTTCAGTTTACGAATGTCACATTATCAGTTATAATTGTTGCATTCTCAGAGTTTGCATGTCAGTAATTGAGTTATCCAGTACTTTAGCATTTCAGTCCTAATATTGTTTATATACATTCTAATTGGGAGTAGGCTTAAACCAAGTAGACTAGGGTTTAGCGTACCCGAAAAGTCTCAGAATTATGTGCCCCTGTAGGTTTATAAGTCCCCTCTGTGGGCATTACATTTTAGTGATCACGTCAGCCATGCCTCTATACCTCTGGCAGGGTATATTGGGTCCTCTCGATGAGGCGTATACATCAGACTCGACATTTAGCTCATGTGGTTTTATGTCGGTTATTAGTAGCTCATACAGTCAGATTCTATTGCATTGACCATGTTATCAGTTACAGTCAGATTTCAGTCTCAGCATGTTATAAACTTGGTCATTGAATTCAGTTAGTTCATGTTCAATATTTTTAGTATAGTATCATGCTTATCTCATGTCATTGCTCAGTTATATGCTTTGTTCAGTTATGTATATCGTTCAACTTTACTCTATCCTGTATGCTCAATACCTTTCAAGTACTGATGCATACTCTGTGCTACATCTTCTCATGATGTAGCTAGGTTCATGTCCTCAGCTTCCAGATCACACATAAATTAGTTCCCGATCTTCAGCTCAGTAGTATCAGCGGTGAGTCCTTATTCTCTGAGGACGACATACATGTTTCTTTTGCTTTTAGTCTTTAGTTTCAATTTTGCTAGATTTAGCTGGGGCATGTCCCAGCACTTCTAGTCAGTTAAAGGCTTATTTCAGACATAGTTAGTTTTAGCTTTAGCATTTGATTTTGACCTTTTAGTTGTTGTTAAACTCTCAATTTTTATTTATATTAAGATAATTATGGGTATTCCCCATCATTTCATTTCATTTCATTTATCTTATGATTTAGCTTCCGCACAATCTTTCCTTACTTCAGTTTATTTAGTATTCTTATGATATGCCAACAGGGTTAGCTTGGGGTCACTCGTGATCCTAGGTCTTGTGTCCACGTCCTGCGGGTAGCTTCGGGGTGTGACAAACTTGGTATTAGAGCATTAGGTTTAAGTGTCCTAGGATGTCTGAAAAGCCGCACTAAGTAGAGTCCTTTTCATGGGTGTGAAGTGCACCACATCTAATGAGAGGGAGGCTACAAAGTGTTTTAGGAAAAACTTCACTTTCTTGATATTATTATCGTGTGTAAGGTATGATCTAATTCCTCATTTCTAACTCGAGGTTATGCGCTTTCAGATCATGCCTCTTCATAGAGCTTACGAAAGGAATGTGAATGCCCGCAACACTAACGCAGCTCATACAGTCCCAAATCAGGAAATTTTGAATGCTGAGTTTTGGAATGCCATTAAGCTTTTGGCTCAGAGTGTGACCAACCAGAACAACTAGCAGGTTCCAGTTCCTCCAAATGCTAGTGGTGGATCAGTGGCAACCAGGGTTCGTGATTTTGTTAGGATGAATCCGCCTGAGTTTTTAGGGTCGCAGATTGGTGAGGATCCCCAAAACTTCATAGATGAGGTCAAGAAGATCTTTGGAGTGATGCAAGTGATTGGTAATGATATGGTAGAGTTAGAATCCTACCAGCTTAAGGAGCTCACATCTGGTATACGTAATGGAAAGAAAACAGGGTAATAGTAGGGCTCAGTCTACAACTTCAGCAGCACCAACAGGTCACCCGACTCAGTAGGGTAACTCATCTGGTACAGGTGGCGGGCAACGCCAAAACAAGTTGTATGCTCTTCAAACTCGCCAAGATCAGGAAGATTCTCCTGATGTAGTCACTGGTACATTACGAGTCTTTAACTTAGATGTTTATGCTTTGTTAGATCCAGGAGCTACTCTTTCCTTTGTAACTCCCTATATAGCAGTCAACTTCAATGTTAGTCCAGAAACTCTCTCAGAACCCTTCTCAGTCTCTACTCCAAACAGTGACCCAATTATAGCTAGATGGGTATACAAAAATTACCCTGTCACAGTTTCACAGAAATTCACCTCAGCAGATCTTGTAGAGTTAGAAATGGTAGACTTTGATGTCATTCTAGGCATGGATTGGTTACATTCATGTTATGCCTCATTCGATTGTAGAACTAGGATCATTCATTTTCAGTTTCCAGATGAACCAATCTTAGAATGGAAGGGTAGTAGCTTAGCGCCTATGGGTCGATTTATTTCTTACCTTAAGGCCAAAAAGTTGATCTCTAAGGGTTATCTCTATCATCTAGTTTGGGTTAAGGATTCAACCTCTGAAACCCCAACTCTCGAATTAGTTCCAGTAGTTAATGATTTTCCAGAAGTGTTTCCAGAAGATCTTCCCAGAGTTACTCTCGAAAAGGAGATCAACTTTGGAATTGATCTCCTTCCTAATACCCAGCCTATTTCTATTCCTCCTTACGAAATGGCTCCAGCTGAGCTTAAGGAATTGAAAGAGAAGTTGAAAGACCTTCTAGATAAGGGCTTCATCAGACCTAGTATTTCCCTATGGGGTGCACCAGTGCTGTTCGTAAAGAAGAAAGATGGTTCTCTCAGAATGTGCATTGACTATCGACAGTTGAACAAAGTCACAATCAAGAATAAGTACCATATCCCCAGGATTGATGACTTGTTCAACCAACTTCAGGGTGCTAGTCATCTCTCGAAGATAGATCTCAGATTCGATTATTATCAGCTCAGAGTCAGAGATAGTGACATCCCAAAAAATTCCTTCAGAACACGATATGGTCATTATGAATTTGTAGTTATGTAATTTAGACTAACCAATGCTCCTGCAACTTTCATGGATTTGATGAACATAATGTTCAAGTTATATTTGGGCTTGTTCGTTATTGGCTTTATTGATGATATCCTCATTTACTCTTGGAATGAGGAAGAACATGTGACTCATTTGAGAGTTGTCCTACAAACTCTCAAAGATTGCCAGTTATTCGCTAAGTTCAGTAAGTGTGAGTTTTGGTTGTAGTCTGTTGCTTTTCTTGGGCATATTGTGTCTAGCGAAGGGATTCGAGTGGATTCTCAGATAATAGAAGCAGTGAAACAATGGCCCAGACCTACCTCTCCTTTCGATATCAGAATTTTATTTGGTTTGGCTGGTTACTACAGAAGGTTCGTGGAGGGATTTTCATTCATAGCTTCTCCATTGGCTAAGTTAACTCAGAAAAAGGTTAAGTTTTAGTGGTCAGATGATTGTGAGAAAAGCTTCGCAGAACTGAAAACTAGGTTGACTACAACTCTTGTTTTGACTCTACCAGGGGATTAAGACGGTTATGTGATCTATTGTGATGCATCCAGAGTCGGCCTAGGTTGTGTGTTGATGTAGCGAGGTAAGGTCATGACTTATGTTTCTAGAAAGCTTAAGGTGCATGAGAAGAATTATCCAACTCATGACCTCAAGCTTGCAGCAGTGGTGTTTGCACTTAATATTTGGAGACATTACTTGTATGATGTTCACGTAGATGTGTTCACAGACCACAAGAGCCTTTAATATGTGTTCACCCAAAAGGATTTGAATCTTTGCCAGATGAGATGGTTTGAGTTTCTCAAGGATTATGATATGAGTGTTCATTACCATCCTGGTAAGGCCAATGTAGTAGCAGATTCCCTTAGGAGACTATCTATGGGTAGTGTAGTACATGGTAAAGAAGAAAGAAAGGAACTAGAAAAAGATGTTCACAGGATTGCTCGTTTAGGAGTTCGCCTTATGAGCATATCGGATGGTGGTGTAACAGTTCAGAATGGGTCAGAATCTTCATTGGTAGCGGAGGTTAAGGAAAAACAAGACAGTGAACCTATATTGCTTCAACTAAAGAGTGCAATCCATCAGCAGAGATTTGAGATTTTCTCCCAAGGGGGAGATGGTGTGCTTCGCTATCAGGGTCGATTATGTGTTCCTAAGGTGGGTGAGTTGAGACAACAAATTCTTGCAGAAGCCCATAACTCCAGGAATTTTATTCATCCAGGCGCCACTAAGATGTACTGCGATCTGCGAGAAGTCTTTTGGTGGAATGGTATGAAAAGGGATATAGCGGATTTTGTTGCTAAGTACCCTAATTGCCAGCAAGTGAAGGTAGAACATCAGAAACATGAAGGTATGCCTCAAGAGATAAACATTCCTAGTTGGAAGTGGGAAGTGATCAACATAGACTTCATTACAGGTTTACCTCATACTCGCAGACAACATGACTCCATTTAGGTGATAGTTGACAGAGTTACTAAGTCTGCGCGCTTTTTGGTTATTAAGACTATAGATTCGACGGAGGACTATGCCAAGCTTTACATTAATGAGATAGTTAGGTTAAATGGGGTTCCCTTGTCTATCATTTTAGATAGAGGTCCTCAGTTTACCTCTCATATTTGGAAGTCATTTCAGAAAGGTCTTGGTACTCAGGTTAATCTTAGCACCACATTTCATCCACAGATGGATGGTAAGGCAGAGTGTACCATTCAGACCTTAGAGGACATATTGAGAGCTTGTGTGACTGATTTCAAGGGTAGTTGGGATGATCACCTTCCTCTTATAGAGTTCGCCTACAATAATAGCTACCATTCCAGTATTCAAATGGCCCCTTATGAGGCATTGCATGGGTGTAGATGTAGATCTCTTGTTGGTTGGTTTGAAGTAGGTTAAGCAGCCTTGATAGGGCCAAATTCGGTTCATGATGCCATGGAAAAAGTTCATCTCATTAGAGATATACTTAAGACATCCCAGAGTCTCCATAAATCCTATGCAGATGTAAGGAGAAGGGACTTGGAGTTCCAAGTTAATGAATGGGTTTTCCTGAAAGTGTCACCTATGAAGGGGTCGATAAGATTTGGCAAGAAAGAGAAGCTCAGTCCTAGATATGTAGGCCCTTACAAGATCTTGAAAAGGGTTGGAAAATGGCTTATAAGTTAGGGTTACAAGTAGAACTATCAGCAGTGCATCCGTTCTTTGATATTTCGTTGTTGAAGAAGTGTGTGGGTGATCCAGCATCTATAGTACCTTTAGAAAGTGTGGTTGTGAAGGATAGTCTCACTTATGAGGATGTGCCAGTTGAGATTCTTGATCGTTAGGTTCGAAGGTTGAGAAACAAAGAAGTCGCTTTAATGATGGTTTTGTGGAGGAGTCAGTCCATAGAGGGAGCTACTTAGGAAGCAGAAGCAGCCATGAAGGCCAAGTATCCTCATCTCTTTCCTTCCGATTCCATTCCAGCTAGAGGTAATAGTTCCTCTCCAGTCTTTCAGTGACTCATGTGTAGCTTCAGTCTTAGTATCATGTTCCTTCAGTTTGTACTTGCATTTTTAGTGTATTTGCATGTTCTTGGAACTTAGTTCAGTCAGAAACGAGTTTTACAGTATTTTAGTTGTAGTGTTACAACTCTTCCCCTCCATATTCAGCTAGTTTAGTCTTCATTCGAGGACGAATGTTCCCAAGTGGGAGATAATGTAACACCCTGTATCCTAAACAAACCAAACCAACAGATTTTCCAGAAGTTGCAGGTGCAACCCACGGTTGCCACCCACGCACCGTAGAGTGACCCACGGTTCGTCCTGGTGGTCCGTGGTTCACCACCTACAACCCCCTCTCAGAGAAGGTCCAGAAATTATTCTAAGGCATGACCCACGGCCGAACCCACAGACCGTGTTCTAGGTCTGTGGATCGAGGCCCCAAAACTTAGTTCCAGAACCCCATCAATGGTTGACCAGCACTGACCGTTGGTCCATCCACGGTCCGTCGATCAGTTCCGTTGGTGACCCCGACAACTTTTAAGTCAGGGGTCATTTAGTCTTTTCCCTATGCGTTGGACCCCTAAACTACGTCGTTTAATCCCTAAACTACATGGTTTTGGTCAGTTTTAGCCTAGTAAACTAATTAGAACCTAACCTAATTAATTATTGACCAAAATCAAGCGAATCTTAAAGTAAAATAGAGGAGAAAATTGAGCAGCCCTAGTTTAAGAACGTAGCGAGTTTTCATCAGTTCCAGCCCCGAAATCAAAAGATTCCTCCGTGAAATTCGTGACCAGGTATGTGGGATTTCACTAGTGGGTTCCTTTCACCCATTAGGTCCCTAGATTTCAGTTAGAATCTTGATTCCCTTAATATTATCTAATCCTAGGGTTTCTTGAATGTTAGAAATTGTTGGGTTTTAGCTGTTAGAATGATCCAAATCAGATTATCATATTGTTGCTTAGTTTTTTGTATGATATTCAGAACCCTAGCTATGTAGTTCTTTTAGTTCATGAATTACACTTGCTAGGTCAGTTATTTCAGATATACATGCTTTAGTTTACGAATGTCACATTATCAGTTATAATTGTTGCATTCTCAGAGTTTACATGTCAGTAATTGAACAATCCGGTACTTTAGCATTTTAGTCATAATATTGCTTGTATACATTCTAATTAGGAGTAGGCTTAGACCGAGTGGACTAGGGTTCAGCGTACCCGAATAGTCTCAGAACTATGTGCTTCCATAGGTTTATAAGTCCCCTCTGAGGGCTTTACATTTTAGTGATCACGCCAGTCATGCCTCTATACCTCTGGCAGGGAATATTGGGTCCTCTCGATGTGGCTTATACATCGGACTCCATATTTAGCTCATGTGGTTTTATGTCGGTTATTAGTAGCTCCCACAGTCAGATTCTATTGCATTGACCATGTTATCAGTTATAGTCAGATTTCAGTCTCAACATGTTATAAACTTGGTCATTGCATTCAGTTAGTTCATGTTCAGTATTTTTAGTATAGTATCATGCTTATCTCATGTCATTACTCAGTTATATGCTTTGTTCAGTTATGTATATTGTTCAGCTTTACTCTATCTTGTATGCTCAGTACCTTTCAAGTATTGACGCATGCTCTGCGCTACATCTTCTCGTGATGTAGGTTCAGGTCCTCAACTTTCAGATCACGCATATATCGATTCCCGATCTTCAGCTCAGTAGTATCAGTGGTGAGTCCTCATTCTCCGAGGATGACATACATGTTTCTTTTGCTTTTAGTCTTTAGTTTCAGTTTTGCTAGATTTTGCTGGGGTATGTCCCAGGACTTCTAGTCAGTTAGAGGCTTATTTTAGACATAGTTAGTTTTAACTTCAGCATTTGAATTTGAACTTTCAGTTGTTGTTAAACTCTCAGTTTTTATACATATTCAGATAGTTATGAGTATTCCCCATCATTTCATTTTAGTTTATCTTATGATTTAGCTTCCGTACAGTCTTTTCTTACTTCAGTTTATTTACTATGCTTATGATATGCCAATAGAGTTTGCTTGGGGTCACTCGTGATCCTAGGTACCGTGTCCGCGTCCTGGGGGTAGATTCAGGGTGTGACATAAACTCTGAGATATCTTATGATGATAACAAATTATTCTAACCAGAAAAGTTCCTATGTTTTGAAATAACATACCTCAAAAAATTAACTAACACTTTAATCAACTTTCAATCCTTAAAGTACTCATAATATCCACTGATAAAATTTAGTTAAAATAGATAATAACAATATAAAAACCAAAAAATATGGGCATGCAACGTCATTAACTCTCAGAGGATTTTCTAAAGAACAAAATAATTCATCCTTATATGTGAAGGAATGACGTTGCTGATGAAGAAATTAGATATGTTTAAAGAGATTTTTGTATTGTACCTTCAACAATTCCAATAGGAAAACTTTCATAAATACTCAATTAACGTGTGTAATTTAATATGTACTAACAAATACTTATAACAATAACTTTGTAGAAATATAAACAATAAAGTTTAAAGCATGTACTAAAAAATAATAATTAATAATATAAGCATAAATTAATGACTATAGAAAAAAAATTGAATTTTTTCTTCAATAGATGGTAGTACAGATCTTAAAGGAAATTTTTATTGTACCTTCAACAATTTCAATAGAGAAAACTTGTGTGAATACTCAATTAACGTGTACCCGAGGAAATTATTCCCCCTCTAGTACCCGAGGTTTAAAGGAATAGATACTCTCACAATAGACAATTCTATTTTACAGTGTATTGATACAAAAAATATGGTGTCAGTGAGCCACTCAACAGGAGCAAAGTACACGAATATTTAATTGTGCAGAAGAAGAAGAAGTTTAGAATTTCGTTGTTTTAAAATGAGAGGAAATCCCTCTATTTATAGAAAATAAAGGGTAGTGTGAACAAATTCTTATTGTTCCTTATCGAAAAGGTCATAACTCTTTGGAAAATTTACAACCCTTCGGAAAGGTCACAACCTTTCATAAAAGTTATAACTTTTCATAAAAGTCGCAACTTTTCATGAAAGGAGAAGGCTAGTTTTGGGAATAAAATAAATTAAAGGGAATCCTGGTTTGTCGTGGCGCCACGTAAGCGAGCCTAGGATTCTCTTTTATATATATATATATATATATATATATATATATGATTCGTTGGGAAGTAGGAGAACATATAAGTAGTTTTGATGATTGATAAAGTGAACATGGTTTACTACTTGTTGTCTTATGTGTACTCTATCAGGTGAACCAGGTCTCCAGACGTGAATGCAGACAACCTGTACAAATATGGGAGATTGTGGCAAAGAAGACTCGTAATAAAGTGCAGAAATAAAGGAGTGAAAATAGAAATAAATAAACTAGAAACCGGACAAAGTGAACCTACTTCACAATCCAGTAGCAGAACCAACGCGGGAACTAATAATCCTAATTAAATCAAAAGATTCCTAAATAAGAAAAAGAAGTGCATAAGACTCGTTATAGGAAAAGGAAAGATCATAAATAAGGAAAAGAAGTGCCGAAGACTCCTTATAGGAAGAGGAAAACTTTTTCAAGAGTAAAATACTTTCCTTGTAGGAGTCAACTACGAAAAACAACTCCTATGCCGAAAATGGAAGAATGCAAACACGTTCTATAAGGAAAAGGATTAGTTTTTTGGAAAACTTATTCCTTTCCTTGTAGAAGTCGATCAAGGCAAAAATCAACCTTTACAAAAGGACAAAGTCAAAGAAGAAAAGATCAGCTTCTGCAATCACAATAGAGAGAATTTTCCAGCAAAGGCAGAGTGACACCTATTGCATATTCACGATATTCATCATCTTGAGACCAATATCCACTGGAGCAAACGAGCAAGGCTTCGTCACAGCAACACTGAAACCAGGTTCATGAGTTGTGTTTGAGTCTAAACTATTGAATGTTGAAGTCTGATCAATTAAAGTCTAGGGTTATTAGTCTTTAATTTGTTGATTTGTTCTAGGTTTATTATTGAAAAACGTTCAACATCCATTTTAAAAAAGGAAAATCAGTATACGTTGAAACAATTACAAAATAACTATTTCCGCCCCTTTTTCAAATTGGTACTTATCTCTTTTTCAGAAGAAAAAAAAACTTTGGGTTGGGTCATATTAGGTCGGGTCGATCCACGTGGGAGATCCACGACCCAAAACTTACATCTCCCACTTCACACATAGCGGACAAGACCTAAATCAATATGATATCAACTAAACACACAATTTATACGATAAATAGTTCGTGCGTTCTGTGAGTACCAAGGCTTGCCTTCAAGGTTTTTACAAGCCCTACATAGGAATTCAATCACACGTGGAAATAATTCACTATTAATTTAAGGACACTATTACTCACAATATCCCTGACTTCATTCACTACTTCAATATTTACTTATTCAATCTCTCATCCTCTTAAAGAGGTTAACTCGTGTTTATGTTCAACTTTATATGCACAATTACACTCGAGTATAATAGTCGGCTTCTGTATATAAGTTAAATTGTTCACTTTAATCATCTTTCCGTTTTACTCGAATCTATCTGTTCTATATCAATTGCTTTTCTAGACATGCACTGCTTTACCAAATCACTCATGGCTATTAGTAACATGCTAAAGTATCAACACTCATCGAAACTTTAAGAAATAGTAAAAGGTCGAAGGGTATTCCAATGAAAAGTTAATTTTACTTTTTGGGGTCTCACACAATAAAAAAGCAGGGAACCATTCTTCTATTAATCCAGTGATATCTTGACACACGTGGTATGAAATACGTGATTTAATGTTCTCACCTTATATTGGTGCTTGTGTCTCGTTCTTTTAATCATTCCAACACAAATCTTAATCTAGAAACCTCTAGATGTCTAATCTGAGCTTTTCTTTTCAATGATCCTCAAATACATCTTCTTAGAGAGACTTTTGTTTGGCTAATAAAACAAGTCACAACATGATAGTGAAACTCTTCTCTTCACGTTCCTCGACGTAAGAGGCGATTGCTCATGTGAGATAGCCAATCTCATGACTTGTTTGACACACTTTATTTCTAAAATCAATATCACATGCATATGAGATGTGAATACAAATTCAAAATTGTCATTTATTGATGAGAATATTATAACTATCAAGTTATTTTACAATACATAAATATTATCATAACCTACGCAAACCTAGAGCCTTAACATGTTTCTCAAATAAGTCTCTAGATATTGCATTTGTGAAAGGATTAGCTATCATTTCACGAGTAGGAATGTATAGAAAATTTATTTCTCCACTTGCTACTATGTTTCTCACAAAGTTATACTTGATGTCAATGTGTTTGGTCTTGTTGTGATACTTAGGATCCTTCGTGTATGCGGTAGCCGCCTGACTGCCACAATATAGAATCATGGGACCCTTAGAATTCTTTGCAATATTCAAATGCTCAAAGAATCTCTTTAACCAAACAACTTCTTGTACTGCAAACACACAAGCCACAAATTCAGATTCCATAATTGAGAGAGTTGTGCAAGTTTGTTTCTTACTTTTCCATGAAATAGCACTACCATTAAGAAAGAAAGCATAACTGGGGGTTGATTTTCTATCATTCCGGTCACCAGCCTAATCAGCATTTGTATGACCATAATATCCAATATAACATAGTGAATGATCAGATGTTCCATTCAGGTATCAAAATATTCTCTTTACTTCTTTACAATAAGCTCTTCCGGGATTGATACCTGCTAACTAAACGTACCGCATAACAAATGTCTGGGAGAGTACAAATCATAGCATACATCAAACTCCTGACAACGTGTCACGCCCCGAGCCTACACCCTGGACGTTGCCGACACTCGAAGACCATTGCTGGACCTCAAGCGAACCCTTGGCCTGGCTTTCTTAACTCAGCGGAAACCTAACTCAACAGCATAACTCAATGCAATGCAAGGTTATAAAACAACTCAACTGATAAAACTGGCCAACAAGGCAATTCGAGTCTCAAAATAGAATACTTACATATATACATGCATGAGAAACTCAAAACTAACTGCCTGCCTGTCTATCTATGAAGCCTCTAAGATACTGAGATGGATGTTGGGACAGACCCCACAACATCCTAATAAAACAAAACTAGGAAAACGAAATAAAAGAGTCCTCCGGAATACAAGGAGGCTCACCACTAACTCTGGAGTGCTCAGCTGGACCAACGGCGTGCTGGATGCTGATCCTGGGTACCTGCGTCTGCATCATAATAAGATGCGGGCCAACTGGCATCAGTACATGGAATGCACGAGTATGCGAGCTGAACCGCTAACAACAACTTAAGCTTGAAAGGAGTACAAGAGAACACTTACATTGGCTCTGTTCAACTCATGAATAACTAAACTCAATATATAAAGCAATAAGACACATGCAATATATAAAGCTTGAAAACTATTTAAAACATGACGTCAACATCATATTTATAATATCATAAAAATACCATGCTTCCTCTCAAAGTCTACCTATGCAATGCATGAATGAAGTCCCATACCCCTATTCATACTAAGCAGAACCCTTCGAGGAACCATGCAATTTTCTACTGTGGGAGTTTCTCTAACCGATAACCACCACTAGGAAACTGAGTGGTGATACAACGTTTTACCTCACGTTACCCAAGGACCATCCTATACCTTGCCGTGATATAGGAAGCTAACTATGCTAAATAGATCCACTAGCTAAACTTACGGGATCATCTAAAAAGTATGACCCGTTAATCCCATGTTGGCTACATGGTTCCTATGGAGAGTTGAGTTAATATGAACTCATGTCCCCAACTCGGTGCTCAAGACTACTCCCAAAAATACTTTAACTCACACGTCTTTTAAACACATCTTTCTTTATTCAGTTTGAGATACTTACTCCAAACTACCCTCTTAAAAGAGGTAATTGCTCTTGAAAACTCTTTCAAAAAGAACATATCAAAACCATATTTTTTTATATGATCATTGATGACTCGGGAAGCCATACTGCATAAACATTGATGGTATATCTAGAGACCATACTGTTTACACATTGATAACATTCTCGATTTGCCATACTAATCATGTTTTAGAAACTCTTTCGCAAACTCATCTTTTTCTTAAAAGAGATAGTACTCAAACTGCTCAAAACTCTTTTGGAAATCTCAGTTTCCTCTTATCTTAAATGTGAAAACATTTATAAACTTCTTTGGAATACTTAGTTCCCTAATGACTTTTGAGAAATGAACCCAACTTTATGCTCTTTGCTTAACTTGAAACTCTATACTCTTTACTTGACTTGAAACTCTATGCTCTTTTCTTGACTTGAAACTCTATGCTTTGCTTGAAACTTGAGGCTTGAGCCTTAACAAATGAAGTTAAAACATTCAATGAAAACTCGTAAACAACTTTGAAAACTTGCTATGACTTACTTCTTAACCTCTAAGCTTGACTCTAACTTCACTTTGGCTTGATCTTAACTCGCCTTGAATTGGATTATGGATTCAAGGTATATGATCACACGTTTATGAATGAGTTCTTGACGTTTAGACGTACGTTGGAGTGTTGGAAACAACTATGAAACATAGGTACAACACCTTGAAATATGCATGAGAAAGTGGGGAATGAAAGGGGAAATTTGGCGTCTTTGGTGCTCTGCAAGGCGCGGAGCGCCAGCCCTACAACTTCAGAAGGGGCCTGCTGGCGCTCTTCTAGGCGCGCCGCCCCAAGGGCTGGACTTTAGAGTCCCTTTTGGGGCGCGCTGGCTGGCGCGACGCCCCACCCTTTTTGTCCCGAAAACTTGACTTTTCTCCTTCTTTTCTCCAACTCTAAACCCTCTCAACGTCAAAGGTTCCAACACCAAACACTTAGAAACATCAATCCCCTCAACATACAATAGATTTAACCCGGAAACATGTCTCAAATCAACAAGACTTCAACACAATCACACATCAACAACACAACCAACAACTTCAACAACACAACCAATCTTTTATCGGAAATAAAAGGAGTTTGGTGTGTGGGGGAAAGAACCAACCCCACACTATGAACTCACATACCTAGTAGGGATCACCCCCAACGATATCCACGACGATCTCCACGAACCTTGCTTCTTCTTCTCCTTCTCCTCTTCTTCTGAAAGCCCTAACCCTCACTCTCACTCTTTGAAATTAGAAAAACTGATCAAAATATCAGTCTAACACATTTATAAAACCAAAAGAATTGGTTAGGGAAAAAACCAAAATACCCTTACATTTTCTGGGCGGATTTCCCTGCCAACTGCCCAACTTCCAAAGGGCATAACTCACTCATACGAACTCGAAATAGAGCAAACTCAACGGCGTTGGAAAGATCATTCTACGAGCTTCGCAAATATAACTGGAACTACACCTAAATCATCCTGAGCTAGGAGTTATGACTTCTCAAAGTTGGCCAAAACTCACTTTTTCCTATACTTGATCAAATTTTTCCAGATTTTTAAATTCTTTCCAAAAATGACTATTTCAAATTCTAAGCCTCTTCATCATTATTTCAAATTGCCAGATGTTACACAACGCTAGAATATGAAACTCGGGACATGTCTTCTTTTTCTTTTTCAGTCTTTGGACACATTTCAAGGTTGAAAGTTTCACCCCTTGCTACAAGAGTATCCATGGATTTGCAACTATTCATTCGAAATAGTTTCAATATTTTCTTTATGGAAGTTTCTTGAGATAAACTCAAAAATTTCTTCGAACGGCCTCTTTGGATCTTAACACCCAATATATAGTCTGCTTCACCCATATCTTTTATTTTGAAAGTCATGACTTGACAGTTTTCACATACTCTAAATTATTTCTAGCTAGTAAAATATCACCTACGTAAAGAGAAAGAATTACAAATTTTCCCTTGGACTTTGTCACATAAATGCAATGGTCTTCATCGATCATGGAGAAATTAAATGACTTCACCTCCTTATGAAATCTCAGGGACCACTGCCTTGAAGATTGCTTTAGGCCATACATTGATATTTTCAATTTACAAACTTTCTTTGCTTACCCTTTGACAATGAAACCTACTGGTTGTTCCATGTAGATTTCCTCGTTTAATTCTTCATTGAGAAAAGCGGTCTTCACATCCATTTGGTGTAATTCTAGATCTAAACGTGCAACAATAGCTAAAAGTAATCGTATGGAGGTAAACTTCACAACTGGTGAAAAAGTTTTCTCATAGTCTATTCTAACTTCTTGAGTAAAACCATTTGCTATCAATCGTGCTTTGTGTCTTTCTATTGACCCATCTGATTTTCATTTAACTTTGAGAATTCATTTATTCCCAATAGATTTATGTTCCTTAGGAAAGTAAACTATATCCCAGACTCTAAAATACTGTTTACATATCATATCATATATCATATCATATATATTATTAAAAGTGGGAAGCTTCTACCTTCAAAGTTGATTATACCTTTTTCAGTTTAAAATTTCAAAGCTAATAGCAGGTTTCTATGCAAATAAATACAATTGGATAAAATTAATCACAAATTTATTTTTATTTTGTGTATAATTCTTTTGTTCCGTACGTGAACTCAATTGGTGTAAACCAAAAATAAAGCAAGAGCAATATTTTGAACTATTGATTTTAGAAAAAAATAGTTTATTTAAATCTAATAAATTATTTATATATATTAAATAAATTTTTGAACATGAATATAAAGTATAAATTAAAACCAAGGAAAGTTGTTAAATCCTTAAGTAGAGTTATAACACCAAACAAATGTGCAAAACAGAATTTAACGGGAGACTTGTGTTGTGTGAATGTGTTTATTTTAGGTTGTAAAAATGAGAAATTAATATACAATGAAATATATATTTTGATAATAGCGGTATCTAAGTTGGTTTATGTGTACCTCAACTAATTTACAGGATATTTGTTACCTCATATCAATAACAAATACTAGAAAACTCTATTCACAAGGCTAAAAGATGGAGGGAAATAACAAATCTCATGATTTTTAACCCACTTTATTTGATCACTAGGTCACACCCTTGAATATTTTATTAATATACATATATTGATAATTGTGGTCATCAAGTCAATTTTATGTGTATCTTAACTAATTTCACGGGATATATGTTACCTTATACCAGTAATAAGTACTAGATAACTCTATTCACAATGTTAGAAGATGGAGAAAAATCATAGATCTGGTGATTTTCAACCACTTTATTAATGACTAGGTCACACCCTTAAATATTATAACTAAATAAAAATAAAATAACTTGTATGCTTTAAGTGCAAGAAAGTTACTAATAATAATTGGAATATCCTATTAAGTAATTTTTGTCATTAATAATTTTACTCTATCTTTTACTAATATATTTAGTCATGGCTATAACTCATAGAGAGTATAAGTGTATGATATTTTCATAATATAAATGGTGTAAGTGTTTATATTTTAAAATACAAGAGATATACTCAGAAATTAGATTATATTATAGGAATATTTAATTTAATAAACCTTTAAACTCGTGGGATACCTTTAATCAAAGATAAGTTGAGACTTTGATTTGGTTGCTATAAATAATGTTTGAAGATTTAGATATTTTAACTAATGTTCCTTCCAATTACATTTTCATTTACTAATCATATCCTAGTAAACACAGAGTAAGAAAATTATATTTGAGAATTTTTTTTTAAAAAATTGGTAACAAGTGTCTGGTCATATAATTGGTTATCCCAAGTACCCAAGTTCTAGCAAAAAAATAATTTGAGCCAGATTTTAGTATTCGAGAATTTTAAAAAAATTAAAAATTATCCTAAACTTTTATATTTTATAAAGCACCCAACATTTATAATTTTAGACTAAATTTCATTCCTAGTTTGTTGTACAAAATTTATACCATTATATACATATTTTATCCGAGCTTACTCTTCGAAGTCACTTCCAATTGCAAGTAGTAATGGTAGTTTTCGTATACAAATCAATGGTATTTTCGTTTTGTTTTCTTCCTTTTTTTAATGAATATTAATTATGTTCGTTGTCACTGCTTTTGACGAAACATTTTCATTACAAAATGACAATACAAACTTATGAGTATTTTTAATAATTTTTTAGAACTTATGGGTATAAATCATTATATATTTATTTTTTTAAAAAGTCAAATATATCTCCCAAAAAAGTCTATGGCCAAACGCAAGACAAAACCTCACCCAATAATGACTTGCCAAAAATATTGTAAATTTGTTGCCAAACACATGGCAAAACTTCACCCATAAATGACTTGCCAAAAAGATTTAGAAGTTTGTGGTCAAACACATGGAAATTTTTTACAAAAAACTAATTTACCCAAAATATTTGGAAATATATGGTCAAACGCTAGCCTAGCATTAGGTAAGTTGATCAATAATATTTTACCTATTTAAGTTTAAAGTTCATGTCTCCTTACAAATATCATATCAATTTCATTTCGCTTCTATAATTTTTTTTCATGAAAAAGATTTGATTTAATTACAATATTAGGTTAGAAAGTTAATGCTTCGTCATAAAAAAAAATATGTGATGCTTACAAATAATTGTGATATTTTATTTCTTATAAACATCCTTTCTTCGAAAATATTGATCAATACTTTATATAAATGAAGGTGTTAATATGTCACATTTCAAAACTTGTTCATGCTTATACAAAAGGCTAGTGAATTTGATGTTTATGATGGAATAATGTTATTTTCATCAAATTGTATTCTTTATAAGTAGTTATTGATCAATTTTTTGAATCTTGATACAATTATAAGTAAAAGTACTCATTTTATTATCGCTTATTTCAAAATTCTTATGGCGGTTGTTGATCTTGCTCACTTTGTTTCAAGTCAACAAGATGAGTACTTTTATTTAGTATTATATTACGTTTTGAAAATCAATCGATAATTTCAAATTATTTGATGGAAATAATATTATTCGGATATCAACATTACATTCTAATTTACTAGCTTTTTTGTATAAGCCTGAATGATGTTTTGAAAATGTGACGTATTGATCATCTTCTATCAACGGGGTTGTTGGCGTCCTTTCATCTATATCTAGGTATGGATTTACTTTTTGTTAACAATAAAATTTCTTGAAATTTTGATAATACCCAATTCTCCACCTTGTAGTTATCCCCTCCCCAATTTCCTCTTCCTCTATTGCCCATGTTGTCACGACCCGAGCCTACCCCCTGGACGTGGCCGTCACTCAAAGATCATTGTTGGTCCCCAAGCGAACCCTCATCCTGGCTGACTACAAGCGGAAAACTGATTCAAGCATACAAAGCTTAAAAACTGAAATAAAAGTTCATAAAGCTTAAATTCAAACTTTAACTCAAATGAAAACTCTGAATAATAAAATATATTCAACTCGCCCCAAAATTGGCAACTTAAATCTTTAAAACATTTAATAAAATAAATGATATAGACTTCTCAACTATACTGACTATCTATGAAGCCTCTAACTGATAAAGATGGAAGTCGGGACAAGACCCACGACTTCCTGACTAAACTGAAAAGTAAATGAAATCCTCCGAAAGCAAGGAGGCTCACCATAGCTAACTCGAACTCTCGGATATATCAACGAAGCTCTTGTTGATGATCCTGAATACCTGTGTCTACATCATGAGAAGATGCAGGCCAAATGACTAAGTACGTGGAATGTACGAGCATGTAAGGGGAATTCTAAAGCATAATTAAACATAAGCTTGAAAGAATCTGAAAGAAACTGAAGAACTTACCTGGCTCAACTCAACTCAACATAACTGAACTCATTTCAATATAAAGCAGTTTAAAAAAAGTGAAAAAGGAAAATTGTTTAAAACATGATGTTAACTCATAATCATAATATCATAAAAGACATACCATGCTCCCTCTCAAAGTCTACTTGTGCAATGCATGAATGAAGTCCCATACCCCCATTCATACTAAGCAAAACCCCTTGAGGAACCATGCAAATACTGTTGTGGGATTTTCTCTAACCGACAACCACCACTATGAGCCTAAGTGGTGATACAACGTCTTGCCCACGCTGCAAGAACTGTTATATACTTTGCCGTCATATAGAACGCTTAACTTAGTGGATCCACTAGTCTATGCTAAAAGCATCATAAGAAGTCGTCTAAAAAGTATGATCCTTTACTGCCCATGATGGCTACATGATTTATGGATACTTGAGTTATCTGAACCCGCATCCCCATATCGGTGCTCAATACTACTCCCAAAATATACTTAGCTCATATGTTTATAAAAACAAAACTCTTCCTTTGGTTTGAGATAATTACTCAAAACTTAGCCTAAAAGCTCTCTTGGAAATCATAGTTTCCTCTTTACTGAAAAACTAGCTCAACGGCTCTTTTGAAATCTCAGTTTCCTTTCTTTGTTTAAATGTGAAAACATTTACTCTTTGGGAATACATAGTCCCGATATACTCTTTTGAAGAAATGAACTCAACTCTTTACTCTTTGCTTAACTCAAAACTTAAGTCTTAAAATAAAGTTAAAATGTTTGTAAAAGACTTCTTAAAATATGATTCATGCCAAATTATGGACGTGAACGACTCAATGCAAGGTTTTCAATAACCATAGATAGAACTCAATACTTGGAACTCAAGAACTTCAATAATACTACTCACTTCAAGAATACTTAACTCAGAGGGTTCATGCAGAATTTATGAGCATGAACTATTCAACTCAAGGACTCAAAGATACTCCTCGTCTCAAGACTGCTCGACTTATGGAGTTCACGCAAAATTTATGGGCATGAACGACTTGACTCGAAAGTCTACAAACTACCTGGAACTCATGTATATAACTCTTCTCTTTCTCTGACTTACTTACTCAAAACTTAGTTCAAATCAATAGTTGATCTCATAGGATTCACAATTGAACTCAAACGCTTTCTTGAACTCTACTTTTAACTCTATCTTGAATTTGAATTATGAATTCAAGAGTTATGATTCATGATATGAAGATCTCAATAACAATATAGCTATTCAATAATTAGGAATAGAACTTTTAAAAGAAACATGAATTCAAGAACTCAAAATCAACTTATCTCAAGAATACTCAAATCTAGGGAAAGTATCCTAAATTATCTTTTACTGACCTGAAAGTAGATGTAGGGCGTGAGGACGAACTAGTCCAACACTATGATAGCCTTACATACCTAGAATAAAAAGATACTTCTTGAAGAAGAACTTGATTAGAAGACTTGAAACCCTAGCTTGAAGGTAAACAATCAAGAAAACCTTTCTTGAGATTCTTGAATTAGTTTCTTGAAATCTCTATGGCCAAGAATTATGGTTTTCATTAGTGAATATGCAAATATGATTGTTTTGAGCCTTTTATTAGTCAAGAAATTCATTTATGGTTTTATTGGAGGTAAAAAGACAAAAACGACTCTTTTCAATATATTCCCGTCGGCTAATTCGTAACAGCACTGTATAGGTTACTAACATAGTCATTAGCTTTTTACTCAGAAATTGGATTGATGCGAAACTGGTGGAGTTGGAAAGTTGATTCAAATACCTTTAATTGGATAGGTTATGGCTCACGTAACTCTTTATATTATAAGAGATATGGTCGTTTGAAGTTGACCTAAGTAGAATCTTACACCAAAACTTAATGAAACTTCAAGAACACTTATCAAGAACTCATCAAGAACTTAAATCCTTAAATTTCAAGAACGAAATTACGCTGAATAAATGATGATTGGCGTGTGGGTGAAAGAACCCAACACTATGGAAGCTTACATACATCTTAGGGATTAAACCCATGGGGAAAATCTGCAACAAAACGCATGACTCTCGACGAACGCTTTGATCCTCTCCTCTCTTCTCCTCTTTTCTCTTCTAGAACTCTCAACTAAAACCCTAGGCGTATATAAGGATTATAAAACTGAACCTAATAATATTAGACCCCTAAATTATTACTAAAAATGAATTAAATCTGATTGGGTAAGGAAAAGACCAAGATACCCCTCTAAAATCCGGTTGACTTTCCTTATCTAGACAACCCAACTTCGAATGGACATATCTCCCTCATACGAACTCAAAACTGAGCAAACTCGGTGGCTTTGGAAAGATAATTCAGAGGTCTTACCTACGGTATCTGGTATCACACCTAAGTCATCTTGAGATAGAAGTTATGGTCGTTTGAAATCGACCCAAAACTCATACTTAACTTAACTTGCAAAATTTCAGATTTTGCTATTTCCAATTTAATTCCTTCTCGAACTCAAGGTGCTACATCTAGTGACCTTAACACTTAAGAAATTTTAATTCCTTGGTCAAATCCTACTCACAATGAAGGATGGTTCAAGTCTCAGTTCGAAAAAATTTATGGGGTGTTACATATGTAATAAAAAAATTAATTGGGATAAGGAGAATCATTAGAAAAAATATCTCATTAATCACCAAATTAGAACACCGATTGGGTGACTTTAAAGAGAGCATATCCATGATTAGTTTCATTTTTTCATGAAAATTCAAACATTTAGTAATTTTTACTGCTAACAATGAAATTAGCTCTTAGCACACACACACACACACACATATATATATATATACACAGGCCCAAAGTTTATCCTAAAAAAGATAAGAGGTTGTAGCAAATATAATCCAATTTTTTTATGTAGAATCGATCCTAAAGAGAACTTTTTCTGTTATACTTTCTGATGACAAGTCAATATTCAACAAAAATAGTTTTTGATGATTGACAAAGCAGATCAGATTCTAAAAATAGTAAATCCGCGTGAGAATAAATTAAAATTCACATAAGGTTCTATAAAAGGAGTAGCCGACCTATTGAAGAGCCACTTTCAGGCTCAATTAGGGTTTTCAGGACGTGCAAACAGAATGACTATAAAAGGAGAAAGTTGAATAATGAAACTTTATATTTTACACAATATGAATATCGTTGTTTTCAACAAAAGGCAAGAAGTGGCAGAAGGAGCATACAATGGCAGAAGAAAGAAGAACTAGAGTCAGATTTTCATTCTAAATAAGTTTATTGTTAAAGTAATTTGAATCATTATTGAGTTGTAATAATTCTAAGTTTGAAATTGAGTATGTGAGAGTTGTAACAAGAAGTTGTTGTGACTTCTTGGAGAGTAAATATAACGGTTATAGTTAATCGTTTGAGTTGAGGTACTAGAGTTAGTCCCTTAGATTATAGAGTTGTAACTTGAAGCCGCTCTTTGAAGTTAGTGAGAAGTTGCTGAAAATCCTACACGTAGGTCATGATGTTTCTTCCCTTGAGTAAGAAGGCTTTCCCCCAATTAATTTTTTTTTATTTTGTGTTATGAAGTTATGTTAAAGTACTACAAGAACCAGGTTCTTATATCAAATTGGTGATACAGGTTTCTTCACTTTCATATCACCAAAAACAATTTAATCAACTTTTTCGAGTTATAATATTTTTGTTTTGTAACTTAGACAAACAAATAATAAATAAAATGATTAATTAAGTTATCAAGTAAATAAAATAAAGTTCTTTCATTAAAAAAAGTTATAGGATAATGATTTGCTCATTTTTCAGAACAAATTCCTAATGTGTTATCTTGTTGAGTTATTTTCTATCGACCGTGAGTCTTAACTTATTACTAAAATTATCTCTCGGTCAATTATTTTAATTTTATAGAATTATAATCCTCTCGAACTAACCAAAGTTGGCTACTTAAACTACTCACAAGATCACATCAAAGCTTCATCATCTCTAATACAACTTTTAAATTTTAAGTAATTAATCTCTTGATAACTTATAAGTGATTTTGTTCAAATAAAAGCCAATCCTATAATGTTTCTCAAACAATACAAGGTATACTTACATTGTTAGTTGAGGACCTTCAATTAACAATAATAAACACATAGTTGAACAAATAGAGAAGAAAAAGCAGGTCGGTTATAATTGATCACTATTAAAAAGTAGGAAACGTATCTGCATTAATCAATTTAGAAAAGATTTTTAAAATACAAATTTTGTCAAACAAATTTGATAAAACTCTTCATGTTTAACCATAAAAAACAATTATAAATATTCATGAAATCCTTGTCATATAACTTTGTAATAAAAATTAGAGTTTGATGAACGATATTCTTTTTATTATTATATCTTCTTTAAGAATGAAAATATATAAAAAGATTTTCATTTTTAAATACAAATTGTATATGTGATTTTAATAGTGGTAGGTTTGTTTCTTTCATTAGATATAAAAATATTTGTTTTCCAAAAAAATCTTTCATTAAGAATAAAACAATAAAAAGAAACGAAACTAAATATATAAAGAAAAAAAATAAATATAAGTAGAAACATTATAATTCAATGGGATTGCTCCTCTTCAACTGGAGAGTTAAAAGGTATCTACTCCATATTCTTTTGATTACAACCTTTTTATCTTAGTTATTATCCTATGGTTAAAATTAAGTTAACTAACAATGTCTTTCTCTAAGATTATTTATTATGGATCAACGATAAACTCTATTTTTCGAAACGGTGGGTTTTTTCCCTATTTATTTTGGAGTTGTAATTAGAACTTAATTTTTAAATTTACTTTCTTCCTTTTGAAATAGATGTCACTTCTCGAGAGTCAATTTGCTTATTTTTTAAAAGTTAAATGATATAAAATTAATTTGATATTTTAAAATTAAATTTAGGTATTCAAAAGTTATATAAAAAGAATTATAAATAAAAAAATTTACTTATGTATTATTTATCAATATGATTAAGAATATATATATAATAAAATTAAGTTTTGATCGAATTCTTATCACTTGACTTTTAAAAAGGAAATATATTAAAAACAAAGAAAAATATCCAAAAAAGTGACAAATTAAATAAATAGGAATATGATATGATCTTGTTACAAATCTAGCCAAGATATAATGGATTAATGAATGAAATCTTCATGTATGCATACAAATGGTGAGGCCAATGAACTTTAAAATCTTTTTCTTTTTTTTCTTCATATGTGTCTCTCGTGAGGTGAAGACCTAGTCATCCTTATGTAACGATTGGTTTCCGTCGTACTAGAAAAGCCAACAGGGAAAATTTTCGGGCCGGAAAACATTTGGTAGTAACTTGGAATTTCCCAACCTAGTTCAAATTTGGACGAAATCGAAGTCACTAAGGTCTAGGGAAATCTGATAACAATTGGGAGGTCCAATTATGAATGTGATCACATGAGTAGATAGCTAAGATGTTAAAGAACCCGTACGACTTTACAGAATTGAATTTGGGTAAGTACAACTCCCAAAACTGATCATAGCGTGAAAGGGTATTTTCTGAGTGTCATGGGATGAAAGTGTGTTGTGAAATGGGGGCTTGAAACTCTTAAATCGACTCACTGGTGCCGTGCAAGTTGCTGTGGTGGGATTATTTCCACCAGGGCGGGGCTGTTGTGGCAAGATGGGGGCCGCCACAGCGGGCCAATCGCGAATTAAGTCAGAAATAAACTCCAAATTGTTATTTTCTACACTTTTCAACTTTGAGAGATAAGGAACGACCCTGGGTGTTTTCTTGATAATTTCCCACCATTCTTGAGGCTAACGGTAATATTTTCACTCCCCGAATCCGTTTTTTGATCCATAGAACTTAGTTTCTTGGGTGATTATTGTTGGGGAAGGGTTTTGGAACTATTTGGATGGTGGGACAAGCCCTGATTTTGGTTATTGGGATCATGGGTTTGATCTAGGGTTGATAGTGTTGACTTTAATCTGGGTAATTAGACATCGTTTATTGATCCCCGTGTTATATTGATTGTTTGTAGACCAAGAACAAGCGGAAATAATCCAGAAGGGAAAGAATCAAGTTTCTTAGGGGATTCAACTTTGTTCGAGGTAGGTGATGGTTGTGATTTCATGTTGGTGTGATATGTATTTGTAATTACTTCATTATGATGCATGTATGTATGTGAATGTTGCATTATTGATCACACTAATCGTAAATGAGGATGATTGAATAATTGTATGTCATGAATCATGACTTGATTGTATGATTATGAGAATGTACACTGTGATTGTGATTGTGGCTTGTTGAATGGATCGGGTCTTACGTTCCGACACACTAACTGGGATCAGTTGCCACGTACCGGCATAAATATTGGAATGGGTGTCACGATCCGACACACTAACTTGGAATGGGTACCACGTACCGGTACACTAACAATTTGAGTGTGAGTTACATAAGAGGACCATTGACTTGACATAACTGTATATCTTGAGAATTGTGAAATTGTACGTT
>JAJOOS010007476.1:0-71061 GCA_029582725.1 Solanum chiquidenum
GCGTAAGCGATCGTTATCAAGTAAAGAACCCAACTTGTAGGTTGGGGTCAATCCCACAAGGAAAATGGTTTAGACTTTACTTTAACCCACGATTATATTCAATTAGTCAAAGTATTTCCAAGAAAACAACAATTAATTAAAAGGGGGGTTTTGTGAAACAATTATGAAAATTCAATAAGTAATCAGAATTTATATAAAGGCTCACCAAAGCTGACTGGAATATCCCATGACCTTAATGAAATGCATGTTGATGACCATGAATACTTGTATCTGCATCATAAAATGATGCAGGCCAAATGGCTCAGTACATGGAATGTACGAGCACGTAAGGGGAATTCTAAAGCATAAACATAAGCTTGAACTAGTGAAAAAGAAACATACTTACCTCTTCTCAAACTCACTCAACTTAACTCAATCTCAAGAATACTCAAACGTACTCAAACTTACTAAACTCAGAAGTACTCAAGGATACTCAAATGTACTGAAACTTACTCAGCTCAAAAGTACTCAAGGATATTCAACTCAGTGAAAAAGGACTCAACTCAACAACAAGATACTCAACTCTGGATACTCAACTCAAGGTAAAGCTGCAATAAAAGATGCAATATATGGAAAGTTTTTAAAATAATATATAGCAACTGAATGTATTGAAGAATATAATAATAACTCAGTTTGTATATAAAAATACAAAATAACTCTGTGGGAGATTCTTTAACCGACAACCATCACTATGAGTTATGTGATGATACAACGTCTCGCCTACGCTGCTAGAACTGTCTTATACTTTTCCAGGGTATAAGACCTACTACTAAGTGGACCCACTAGTCTATGATAAAATCATTAATGAATCATCTAAAAAGTATGACCCTTTCTACCCATGTTGGCTACATGGTTTATGGGGGTGTGAGTTGTATGAATTCTCCCCCATATCGGTGCTCAATACTACTCCCAAAATATACTTAGCTCATTATATTTTAAAGAAAACTTTTCCTCTTTCTGTGGTTTGAGATTATTACTCAAAAATCTCTCTTAAAAGAGATGGTACTCAAACTGCTCAAAATTCTTTTGGAAATCTCAGTTTCCTCTCATCTTAAATGTAAAAATATTTACTCTTGAGAATACTTAGTTCCCATAGATCATTTTAAAGAAAATGAACTCAGCTCTACTCTTCCTTAACTCAGTGCTCAAGTCTTTAAAATAATTAGTAAAAAGACTTCTTAAAATAGGGTTCATGCTGAATTATGGACGTGAACGACTCAATTCAAGACCATGCATAGAATTCAATACTTGGAACTCAACAACTCCAGAACTCAAGAACTACTACTCATTTCAAGAATACTCAACTCAGAGGGTTCATGCAGAATTATGGGCACGAACAACTCAACTCAAGGACTTCATGATACTACTGCATCTCAAGAATGCTCAACTCAAAGGGTTCATGCGGAATTATGGGCATGAACAACTCAACTCAAGGACCTTCATGGGTAACATATAATAGTATCATGATTAGGAATATAATCTCAAAAGGATTGGGAACTCAATACTCAAGACTTAGAACTTGAAGATACCACTCCTCTCAAAGATGCTCAATTTATGAAGTTCATGCGGAATTTATGGGCATGAACAACTCGACTCGAGGGTCTACATAACAATATGGAACTCATGTATACGACTCTTCTCATTCTCATACTTACTTCCTCAAAATTTAGCTCAGATCGATAGTTGATCTCAAAGGATTCACAATCGAACTCAAAGACTTTCTTGAACTCTACTCTTAAAATCTTTTTAGAATTTGATTAATGAATTCAAGAGTTATGATTCATGATATGAAGGATCTCATGATGACAAAGTAGACTCATGAATACATTCTCCTCATTCTCATACTCACTTGCTCGAGTCTTGAAACAAGTTATTAGAAATTGTAGAAGACTCCTCAAAAAGACTCAAAGGGACTTTCTCAAAATATTCGAAAGAACTCTCAAGACTTAACTATTAGCTCTACCTTGAATTTGAATTATGAATTCAAGGTTATTATTTGTGATAGGAAAGATATATTGATGATTAAAAGTGTTTTAGATAGTTAATCATGAGAAACAGTTGAAAAACACTATCTGGGGAGCAAGTCTGTGACGTGGAGATGAATTATAATATTTGGTCGTGAAATAATTTGAAATAGTGGAGTCCGCGTTCTCTCTGCGATGCAGAGAGGAAAATTTCACTTCTGAGGAACAGGTCCGCGTCGCGGACTTGGTACCTTATTTTATGTCGATCTTTTCTTACTCGTTTTTAGCCCTGATTCACGTAGAATCGAATGGTTTCTTTTCCAATCACTTAGATTCGAATACTCAACTTATGTACACAATAATCTACTCCAAACCACCCTCAATTCACTAACTTTTATCTCAAGAATTCATCAAACTAATCCTAATTCAAGAATGGAAACAATACTTTCAAGAACTCAAATTCTTCAACTTCAAGAACGATACTTCGCTGAAAATAATATGATTGCCATGTGGGTGAACGAACCCAAGACTATAAAAAACTCACATACCTCTTAGGGATCAAACCCTTGACGAAAATCGGCAACAAAACTCAAGGACCTCGACAAATGCTTTGATCATTTCCTCTCTTCTCCTTTTTTTTCTCTACTTTTTCTCTTCTTGAACTCTCAACTAAAACCCTAAGCATAGATTAGGATTATAAAACTGAACAAAATCAGTTTAGACTCCTAAAACCGTATTAAAAATGAATTAAATCTGATTGGATAAGGAAAAGACCAAAATACCCCTCATATTTTTGGGTAACTTTCCTTAATTGGACAGCCTGACTTCAAAAGGTCATATCTCACTCATCCAAACTCGAAACTTAGAAAACTTGGAAAGATAATTCAGAGACCTTTCATTTGATATCTTATGGGCCACTTAACTCATCATGTACTGAAAGTTATGTTCATTTGAAGTTGACCTAAAACTTAAAGAACTTACGAATGACTTGAATGAATTCTCTTTAGTTCTTTTTTTTGGAACTCAGGGTGTTACATCTAGTGACTTTAACACTTAAGAAATTTTAAATTCCTTGATAAAATCCTACTCACAACTAAGGATGGTTCGAGTCTTAGCTCAAAATTTTCTGGGGTATTACACATTGGCAAGCCGGGATATTATTGCTTTGATATGCAAAGGTATTTGGGGTGTATTGATTAAATACTGAAATTTCCATTTATTATGAAATGTGATTTTCAGTCGTCGTTATCCTGTAACTTTTAACTTTTCGTCTTGCAGGCAGGGGCGGATTTAGGCATATCTAAGGTGTGTCACGTGACACGGCTTCGTCGAATTTTTTTACCGAGTATACCTATATAAAAAATTAAAAAAAGGTTAAAACAATTGAAAGGACACCCCTTGTAACAGATTGCGCCTAGCTCAAATGGCAGACACGCCACATTCTGGGCGTAACGTCACTGGTTCGACTCGACTCCCAAGGGGATGTTTTTTTTTCTCTATTTCATTCACGTTTTCTATTTGTTTTATTCACGTTTTAATTTTTTATTTTCTTAAAATTATTAAATTTTTGTTTTAAATTCAAAACAATAGGTCCCTTCATTAAAAATCTACCCACCCACTTTAATTCATTCAAAATCTAACAATTTTTATTTTTAAAATTAATATAAAACTCAAAATCTCCTTTATCAATTAGAATTATAGTTCCACTTTAATTCATTCAAAATCTAACAACTTTTTTTTATTTTTAGAATTAATATAAAACTCAAAATCTCGTTTATCAATTAGAATTATAGTTATACAAAAATAGTGTTGACTCCTTATCAGGTTAATATTTTTTTGCTATTCTATTTTTTTTATTATGTTCTTGAATTTTTATTTTTATTTGTGCATAATAATATTTTTATTTTTTACTATATTTTTTACTATCTACTTGTTTCAATGGAATAATTTAGAGGCCTGAAAAACAAAACTTTCATTGATTTTTTTCTGGAGCCATTTTGTTTCTTTAATGGTGAACACCGCTTAGAAAAAATCCTGTGTACGCCACTGTTTGCAATTATGTTGAAACCAGACTATTAACTTGTGGTAAGCAAAGTTATGAGACTAGTGAGTGGCTTAGAGAATTTGTGGGTCATTACCGTATGCCTCGTCATGTTAGATGCAATTCGGTTCCTCTTTCTTCAAGTTGGTTTAAAATGAATATATATGGTATTAGCAGAAAGGAGAACCAGCAAGGGCAATGTAGTGGTCTTCCGAGATGAAAACAGATTTTGTATAGGTAGTTACAGTGGTGATACTGATGTCCAAGACGATGTGCTTGTTGGACTTGAGGGCTTGATATATGGGTTGAACAAATGCAAGGAAGGAGAGCCGAATGCAGAAAAATTGATTGTGGAGTCGCTTGTCCGATAAGAGAAGTGGGGTCACATGAAGCGTTTAATAACTAATCAACTAGCTCCCAAATTAGTTGAAGTTTTAAAGCTTGTTTGGCCAAAAAATTTTAAACACTTATTTTAAAAGTATATTCATATTTGGATAGTAAAACTTTGTGTTTGACAAACTTATTGGAGAATAGTTATATTAAAATTTAATTATTTAGTAACAATATGGACTCCTTATATATATGTGTATTGTAATTTGTAAACATATTTCCTTCCTACCCTTGCTTAATTAAATTAAATATTCTATCTTAATTTGACTTAAAGTTTGTGTCAAGAAGAGTGCTATATATATGAAATGTTACAAATATTATTAGTAAATACTCATATATAAACTGCTATACATGGACCATATGGATTCAAGTCATCTAAAAAGTTTAACATGTTAGATAACAACTAGTACTTTTATTTATTGTAATTGTAAAGTGTAAAACATGCCTAACAAACGAGATTCTTTCTTCTTTATTTCTTTTGAGGTGAAAATATTTAATTAATGAGTGATGATAAAATTAATTCAAATTATTATATATAGCTACAAATTATTGTACTTTACTTTTAAATTTTTAATTAGTCATTATTTACATGTTTATTAATATTATCTGTATTATTTTAAAAATTATATATGTTGACATTGGACAAACATGCAACGCACGTTCCCAAAGACTAGTATTACTAAAAGTGGGAAGCTCCAAAGTGTAAAGTTGAAATATCATTTTACTCCTATACTAAAAACTTTTTTAAAAAAATCATGTATTATTAATTATTATATATCAAAAATTATGGGATGCTAAAAATCTACTTTTTTTAATGAAATAGTTAAATGTCTGAAGAATTTGAAAAGTTAGTTTTTCATTAAAAAACATAAGAAAAGATTGCATTCATCAATTAAAATTGTCAATCATTACTACTAAAATATAAAGAATGTGAAGAGTTAACATAAATATAAAGAATGTGAAGAGTTAATATTGAATTACAGTCATAATAAAAGACCACAATCATCTATATAATCAAATATATACGGATCATTTTGATAGGAAAGAAATGAGAGAAAAAACCATGAATTTTGTGGATTAATGTTGGAGGAGAGAATTTTTTTCTCATTTATATATATATATTGAATTTTTTTCGCTAATTAATTCTTATTTGTTTCTCTACATTTCAGATTTAAAATTGCAGTTGTTATTCTTCACTTCTCAATCACAACATCGGGTACTCATTTTCTGACAATTATTATTTGCCAATTTTTTGAATTTTTTTCTCTAACTAAATCTTATTTGTTTCTCTACATTTCAGAGTTAAATTTGCAATTGTGTATTCTTCACTTCTCAATCACAACATCAGGTACTCATTTTCTAACAATTATTATTTGCCAATTTTTTAAAAAAAATTCGCTAACTAATTCTTATTTGTTTCTCTACATTTCAGATTTAAATTTGCAGTTGTGTATTCTTTACTTCTCAATCACAAGATTAGGTACTCATTTTTTTACAATTATTATTTTACAAAAATATAATAGAATAAGTAGAAAAATGTAACATATGTCTAAGATTAAAATTTATGAAAAGTATAAAAGATATAAACTTTAGATACATACATGATTATTAGTTCTTTGAACTTTTTTCCCTTCTTGGGGGGATATTTATACATGGTGATAGATTTTGTTATATTTTAAACATTATGATTATATTTAAAAAGGTTTACTAAAATTATTGGGAAAATGCATAAGTACCCCCAACCTATGCCCGAAATTCGAGAGACACACTTATACTATACTAAGGTCCTATTACCCCCCCTGAACTTATTTTATAAATAATTTTCTACCCCTTTTCGGCCTACGTGGCACTATCAACCAGATAGCTTGAAAAAATGGTCAATACGCTCTAGGCCCCAGAAGATAGTGCCACGTAGGCCGAAAAGGAGTAGAAAATTATTTATAAAATAAGTTCAGGAAGGGGGGGGTAATAAGACCTTAGTATAGTATAAGTGTGTCTCTGAAATTTTCCCAAAATTATTGTCAAATTCACATGCATTATAATTTAGAATCTTGAATTAAACAAAGGATGCATGTAGTATGTACAACTATGATTTATATATATAATATAATAATCTTGAATTAAACTAAGGATGCATGTGTGTACAACTATGATTTATATATATATGTAATATTGATTAAATTTTCTGATATCACTAATTATTAATTAATTATTTCTATCACAAGATTATTATTTTTACAGTTGAGCCATGAAATTGACAATTTCTTAAGACAAGAACAAACTTTAAGACTCGAAGCATTTGCAAACATCACTGACCATGTTGCTCGTGTTCATATTCGAACTATTTGTTGTTGAACTATCAAAATACGAAGAAACATATATCATAAAAACCACACAAGAAAAAGGTCAAATTAATTCAAATTATTATATATAGCTACAAATTACTGTACTTTACTTTTAAATTTTTAATTAGTCATTATTTACATTAATATTAGTTGTATTATTTTAAAATTTATATATGTTGACATTGGATAAACATGCAATCAGGGGTGGACCCACGTGGGTTCCAGGGATTCACCCGAACCCCCTCGGCAAAAAATTACACTATATATATAAAGTAATTTTTTTGTATATCTGTAGATATATATTTTTTGAACCCCCTCAATAACAAAGAGAAATTGATGGCACAGTAGCAAGTTCCCCTGAAATTAAGTTTTTAATGTACGTCACTGGTTTGAATCCCAGTAAAAGCGTTTTATTTTTTTCTTTTTCAGTTTCAATTTTTGTTAGATTTTTTCTTTAATTTTCAGTTCTGCTTTTCAATTTTTTTTAGTTTAAAAAACGTGCTAAAAGTGTGGTTTTAAACCCAAAAAATTCAAGGTTCCCATTTCTAAAGGCTTATTTACATGTTTATACTTTTATTTTTCGAACCCCCTGAGCTAAAATCCTGGGTCCGCCACTGCGTGCAACGCACATTTCCAGAGACTAGTTCAGGTATAAAACTCAAGATACTAGGAAAATTTAAGTGTATTTTTATCATTTAACTTTATTTTATCATGTCCTCTTTATTTTTATATTTTTCTTTTTCAAATTACTTTGATATGCGTTATTTGAGCCCAAAGTCTTTTGAAAACAACTTATCTATCTCTATGTAGAATAATCTAAGTAAAATTTGTGTACACTTTATCCTCTTCAGACTTCACCTATAAGATTATATTATTATACACGGTGCAAATTTAAATTAATTGAAGAAATAAATAAAAGGAAAAGGAAAAGTAGGGAGACAAGGTATGACAAGTTTTAATGAAATCCACCCATCTTTGAGAGTACATGCTTTTGAGGCAGTTCACACAACCACTTGATTGTTTCCCTTGAAAGAGACCTCTCAACAAGTTCTTTCATGAGTGGATAAGCTTTACAAGATATTTATCTAACATAAAAAAAAAGTATCTAGTGCGATAAATATTTATTTACATCAGGTATTTAGATCTATTTAACATAAATAATATCAAGTGCGAAATTAACATATAATCCTAAACCTACACTCCTTTTTGTTTCATTTTATGTATCGTTGTTACTATTTAGCAAGTTAAAAAGATTTTATTTTTAACCCACGATAATTTCAAATACATTGTAATTAATTTTTGAATTGTTAATATTGTAACTAATTATAGCTTTTTGTTATGTATTGTCAAAATATTTAAATTTTATTTTTAAAATGTTAAAAGATTTTTATGTTCAAATCCATACCGAAAATTTGTTAATTTGACCTTCGCACTTTGAATTAAGTTACATAAGTTGAAACAGAAGTAGGGATGGTGGATCTATCATGTCGATATCATTCATCTCAATTTATTACTTTCGACACATACTATAAATTTATATGTAAAAATTCATCATAATGACACTAAATATAGTGAATATCAAAGCATAACTTTAATTTGAGTATGTAATGACTTCATGCAAAAAAAAATCTCTTTTACGCGATCAGGTTATTTTAAATCTAATATTTTTCATACAAAACATAAATAATGACCAACTCCTTCGAATGAATATGGTCTTATATGGCCACTTACCATTTGAATAGAACAAAATAATCTTTTCAAAACTCGTGTATATTATTTTCAAATCTGCTACGTATAAAAATGAAAATCTCTTATTAAAAAAACACACAAAACCAAACACTTATCAATATTTGTATAAAATAAAATCTTGTATAATAACCACTTACAATTCAAACATAAAAAAAAAAATCCTTTCAAATTCTCGTTTATTATTTTCATATCTGTTATGTATAAAAATGAAGATATATATACGAAACCAACCTACCTACCACCAACTTCCAAACCTTCAAAATATCTTTTAAGGAAGAAATATCTACCCCCAAAGATATCTAACTACATTATAACATTTGTAGCACATGATATTACATTGATGAACCCCTTCAACTAACATCAAACAAATAATATTACCCTTTTTTTACTTCAAGATCTTTAACAAGAAGAAGAAGAAAATGGAAGTGAATGGAAATATTAGACCAAATAGAAGTGATGTTCATTTATCAAAAGAGGAAGAAACAAAGATAAAAGAGGCAACAAGAGAGTATTTTGATGACATTGCACCAAAAAGACACACTAAACCTCAACGAAGTGATTATTCTTCAACTTATGTTGATGACATCAATCTCTATCCTTCTTCTGATGACACAATTCCCGAAAATCTTGAATTCCAACGTCTCGAAAATGATCCTCAGGTCTACCTCCTTCTCTACATTTGTTTGTTTTGTTTTAATCGGTAGAGGCGGATTCAGGATTTGAAGCTAGTTGAACTCTTAATATATTTAAAAGTTATGGTTTCATACCTACTATTTATTTGCAATTTTTATGCATAAATTATACTCTGCATCAAAAGTATTGAATGATAATTCTTTTTGTTTAATAGGTTCTGAGTAGATTATTTGTACATATTAGATGCATTTTTAATACAAATATGATGTTTGAGCTAAAGTTAATGAATTCTGTCAAAATCTTTAACTATGCCTTGAGAATGATTTTAATGTCAAGCTTTTTTTCCCCTCATTTTCACTTTTGGGGTTTCTTTGTTGTTAGTGATTTATATATCAGTAGAAAATGTAGATTTAGAACTTCTAGTGATACAGAAACTACTTTTTTTAATATAATATTGGAGCGAGATGAGGTTAAATGAAGCAATCACTACTAAAAATAAAGGTTTTTCTCGCCACAATTCAGTGGGAAATTTGTGTAATAGGACATGATTTTTACCTCTTGTTTCCCACCAAACCAACTTTACTGAGAAAATGCATAGTGGAAAATAACTTTCCACTAAAATAGTGGGAAACTTCCTACGTTTTTCATAGGGATAAGGTACAAGTACCCCCTACACTGATCAAAATCCAAGATACATACATTAACTAAACTAAGGTCCTATTACCCTGCCCATTTTTTGGTATTTTTGTACACTTTTTTGTCTTACGTGGCATCCAAATATCTCTCACACGTCTCAACTGCGTGGAGTCACGGAGTGTGCGACTGCCACGTAAGCCCAAAGGTGTACAAAATTACAAGAAAAATGAGTTCAGGGGTAATAAGACATTTTAGTTAAAGTGTGTCTCTGAGATTTCGATCATAGTATAGGGGTACTTGTGTCTTATCCCTATTTCATATGAAAACATTTCTATTTTTTCTTTTCTCACCGACCTAATCAAAATATCTGTGGTCGTAGCCACCGAACAATGACTTTTAGTAGTGAACATGATGAGGAGTAACCATTTGTATAGCTGACCTCAACTAGCTTGGAATTGTAGTGTGGTTGGTCCATTTGAATCACACTTTTGTTGATCCAATGGCACAGAAATAGCACTTCCCTTTAAGTGTTGAGTCATGTACAATTTTTTCTTCCCAATGTATCAAAGAGTACCTATGAACTATGTTCCGGTTTACTCATAAGAAAGATAACGGGGGAAGGGGGTGGGGACCGGACTATATGATGTGATAGTAAACAGGAACCATTACGTTTAAATTTGGGGATCTATGTTTGGTCAGATTCTTCCAAAAACATCGCCAGGTGTGTGTCGGATCCTACAAAATGTATGTATTTTGAAGGATTGCCACGGGAATGGAAACATTTTGGAGGGTCTGAGTAACATAGTCGGGGATTATAAATCACATTAACGTCAATCGGATTCATATATCTTTTGGTTTTGGTTTTGCAGAAATTGGTTTACAATGGCAGCCAAGTGACAGAGGAATTTATTGAAACAGAGTATTACAAAGATCTTAATTGCATTGACAAGCAGCACCACACGGTTACTACTCTCACTCTTAACACTCCTATTACCAAAAAATCCAATTACAGTCGAATCTCTCTATAACGATGTAGTTTGTTTGAATATTTTTTTGTTATAGAGAACATATAAGAGTTAATGGTCAAAAACACATTTAAATTATCACTTTTTCGCGAGTACCTATCTAAACTATTACTCCCATTGTATTAAAGAGCACACATCATTGCTGAATTGGTCAAATATTTGTTCACAATTGACAATAGGCGTGTGTAGGCCCACTTAGCATCGAGACATGTTTTAATACAAAGGGAGTGATGGATGAGGCATGAAACTTGTGAGAAGGTGATAGATTACGTACGTAAATAGAACAATAGATAGTTGAGGTATGAAACTCGCAAGAAAATGATATTTGGGTGTGCTTTTTACCATGAACTCAACATATAATATAATCTAATGTGCAATCGGTTCCAAAGAAAACTTGGTTGTTATAGTGAAATGTTGTTATTGAGGATGGATGTTACAGAGAGGTTTGATTGTGTTCCTTTAGTGTCTATGCTGCTCGGGTTCTCTAAAACTAATGCAATTTCAGAGGATCTGACATGCTCGTGGCCATATTTTTAGTGGATCCAAGAGCAATGTAGCTTTTGGTTTAAAAAATAAGGTTAATGAACTTTTTTTTGTGGGAAATGCAGACAGGAACAGGATTTATCAAAGTGGAGAATAATGGGAACACTTTCAATATAGGAGCTGATTCTACTACTGATCCAAGCCATCTTTACAAGGGGAATCCAGCTACTAATGATTGGATTCCTTCTGCTGTTGATGAGGTATGACCAAATGAAACTTTTTGTATATGTGACAAAATGTTTGCGATAACTTGCTGAGAGGCGCGTGAGATGAAAAAGTCATAGAAATGATCTCACGTGACACAATGAGTTCATGGTGAACACCTGATAGTTTAGGTATGAAACTCGCAAGACAATAATAGTTTGTGGGAGGGGTTTGGGGGTTAATCTATTCACTCAAATTAATTTCCACATGTATTGCCACTTGGAATTCTTTGGAGGAGCTTTTGAAGCGTGATATTCACCTAGCATGTCATATTCCTCCAAGGTATTCTAAAAAAAGTTCAGGATAATTCCGTGAGCACACAATAATTTAAATATGAAACTCAGAAAATGAGATTGATTTAGTGTTTGTTAACCTATTTAGTATTCACTCTAATTTATAACTCGATAAAGAAAGAGTAGGCCAAGTCCCCATACATCTGAGCAAACTAACTCAAATAGTACACTATAATGACTCTCACTGTTGAAATATTACTTTATAACAGTGGAATATTACATAGACAATAATGACTAGTTTAGGTTGGTTTACTAGATGATTGAATGATAGGAAAATGTTTAATTTTATTTCTTTGGTTATTGTAATTCTCAAAATTAATTTCTAATTGTCTATCATTTTTGGTGGATCAGGTTGATTTTATCTCAGGAAAACCAAACAGAAGTGATAACTGAAATTGAGTCTTTGATAAAGGCAGTATCTGGTTATTGTGTATTTCTGTGAAGCTTGGCTTCAACTTGTCTCTCTTTTGTGGTTGTATTTGAATGAATTATTTCAGACGATTTTTCCCTATTTCCCTTCTCTTGTTATTTCCAGCAAGCAGTCAGTCTGCTATTTTCTAGTTTTAAAACAAAGAACGTAAATTAGACAAATATCCGATAAGGGGGTGTGATGGAATGATTGAAATTACCTAAGCCATTAACCAGAGGTCTCAAGTTTAAAACGAAAATAGCATAATAAAGGATGACCTTTTCTTGCTGTGTAAAATCTGAAATCCTTCTTAATCGTGTTTTAGTTGTTGTTCTATAGCTACTGAATTTCTAATTTGTAATCTTTTTCCAATAGTTAAACAAAGGCTCTATTTGTTCTCAAGTTAAGCAATTGTTAGGGAGCACTTTTGTTTTTTGGTTACCCACATTGAGGGAGCACTTTGTGACCTTTGTCACCTAAAGAGAAATACAAAGATGACCGGATCAATCACGTTCAAGTGATAAACTAGAACCCAAGTCTTGTGTAACAACTTTAAGACAAACACATAGATGCAGAACTTCAAAATCATACCTAAATTTTAAGAGTGTCATACAGTAAATCTTTAAGTTCATGTATTTCTCTGAGCTAATCAGGGTGTAATTTACTGTAAATTGGTAAATGTACATATGAAAGACTTGAATTTCTGTACAAATTAGCCAAAGTATAGGGTATCCTTGCTCAAAGTCCACACCTTGGCGAACATATTTTAGTGTACAACAAGTGTTTCGTCAGTTCCTTTAGAAATGCAAATGAAATCAAGGCTTCCTGACCTAATCAAACTCCAGTAATATACAAGCTAGCTGCAAACACGATATCACGCTTGATCACATTAGATGCAGTTTCCATTTTCTTGTACAGTGCAGAGTTGCCCATAATTGCAGCAGCATTTCTAAATTCACGACAAGTCTCGTCTAATCTAACAATAGTCCTCACTATTACACCTTCAGGGACATCTGTGAGTTCACAAATCTCAGCAAATGGGGTGCCCTGCAAGAGGGAAGCAGAATTAGAGACACCCTACACTGGAGAACGGAAGAATCAAGCAACAGGTAGGATTTATGATAATAAAGTCATACGCAACCACACATGCAAATCCTTGATTTGAAAGAGAGGGAGAGAGAGAGAAAGAACCTTTGCCCATTCATATACCACTTCAACCAAACCAAACTTAAGGTTCTCTTGGGCATACTCCTTTGGGTCAATCGGTAGCTTAAACTGAGCCTGAAGCTCCCCAAGTCTTATTGCAGTTTCATGTAATCTGAAATGCCACGATAATGATATTGTCATTGAGTTGTAAGTAACAAAAGAAACTATAATCCCAAAGAACAGGGTTAAGTTACAGCTCATGGTAATTAATGAGAAAATACCTACAGAATACATCAAAATGACTTGAAAAAAAATACGAATGAAGCTATCAGAATGAATTACCGTAATCAACAACTAGAGTTGCACTAGTCAACTAAAGACAAGTAGACAACATTGACAAAGTGCAAGGAGGAGATGACATGACTTCAGAAGTAAAAGAGATCCAAGTGGCCATACACCGTTTAAACAGTAACAGCCTTTGTAGGCACAAATAATGACAGAAATGTTCTGCGGAAGATCTGAAGCTGTGTAAAACTCTATCCTCTCTTGTTCAGTAACTTTTTGACAGAAGGAAATTTGGATATTTTGCAGTCAAAAGATATTCCACTAGCAGTTGTGCATTCAGAGAAAGACCCAACAGCAGCAACCAGGTCTTAGGCCATTACATGCTTGATTTGTAAATCTGACCAAATCCCATTTTCAGAAAATCTTTCAATAAAGGAAAAGCAGCGCAAACACCGACAATATAAGAGAATTAGCAGCTGGCCAGAAAATTATTTTCCCTCTAAAAAATGTATTCACTATAACAAAGAAGAAACAACTTGATAAGAAATGAGCCTTGAGCCTAAATCAACTCCAAAAGTACTCATGAGGTAAGAATTGCCAAGGACCATATAAGGAGACAACAACCCATTTTCACCACCAATGTGGAACATTTAACATTCCTCACACGCTCAGGACTGGATAATTGGAGAGCGAACAACAAACAATGGGGCCCAATGCTGAGTAAACCAAGAACAGGAACAGGTCTGGCTTTAATACCATGACGAGAAATGGACCTTTGGCCTAACTAAACCCAAAAGCTAATTCATGCAATGAGGATTTCCCAAAACCATATAAGAAACAACAGCCCAATTCCACCATCAAGGTGGGACACTCAACAAAAATTGCTTACCACACATTTACTCTATCTCTACTTTCACAGCACCCACTTTATTATATCAAGAAAAGGTGTCATAGCTCTTTGATCTGTGACCTTGTGATGTGCCTCTTCGGATGTGCAATTCCGTGAAACATGTGACATATTTAACTTGATATATTATAATCCAATTATAGAGATATACCCAAGTTAGTAACTAGCATCCCGTACAACTTGCATATGCAATTCTGTGAAACATGAGAATACATTTGACATGATATGTTTTGTTCTCATAAAAAACAAGAATGATGTATTTTATTCAAATCCTAGAGATAAAAACCAAGTTAAAACCCTAAATTGTCCAACAAAGCAGTGATAAAAAGGAAAGTACATCTTGTCTGATATCATATTCCAATCATCTCATCAATTAATTTTGACGAGTTTTCTATCATTAAACCTAATGTATAACAAGGAGAAATCTTCACTGTCTTTTAAGCTCATCCATTAAAGAAACATTACAAAAATCGACATGGCTGATATACAGGTTTGATCCCTCAATAACTCAGACACCGCAAACACAAAATCTTATGAAAACTTTTCAATAAAAAACTTTTATCCAAAACTACCAACAACAATTGAAATATATATATATATATATATATATATATATATATCATAGATGAACAGGAAAAATGACAACACGTAGACATGAGCATATCACACCAAATATTTGAAAAGAAAAATAACCTCTTTTTAGCCTGAGAAAGCTTTGGCGTGAGGAAAGATTCAGAAGTCTCCTTCTGCTGAAACACAAAGGAAGACATGATCGCCACTGCCTCTTCTGGTTCCAGGTCATCTAGTTGATTCTCAAATAAACATTCTGTGCATATCAACTCCTCTCCGGAATTCATTTCACAAGCAACACGACCTTTGATTTGAACTACAAGGTCAGCATCTATGCAGCCAATTTCTTTTAACACATCTATCTGCAAATAGTGTAAAAGGGGATGTTTATGAACCCTTCCTTTGCAAGAATTGATTGACATGAAAAGGGAAACCAAATTGTTATGATAATGTGGTTCCATACCCGACCCTGAAAATCTGGCATCTGCTGAAGTGCCTCATCTGACATTTCAAACCTCAAAGCATTCACTTCCGCTCGGTGCAGCTCTAATTCTTTAGCCAATTTCATGTGCTCATCCAATTTAATACAACCATGACACTTATTCTGTGCCATTTTCTGCAAGAGATTATTCCATTTGTAGTATGCTTCCACAAGATTCATGTCTTTCAACTTCAGATCTGGCATAGAATCTTCATTAGAGAATGAAATGTGGAGAATCTTACAGACAGTCATTGCCATATATTCACTACAAAAAATTCAAAACTTTAGAGACAATGCGAACACTGGACTAGTAAGTAAAAAGTTTCTTTCTCCAGGATCACCGGAAACCTTGGTAGCCGTGTTTTACTTCAAGCATCCTTGATTGACTAAAAACATGGTCAAGAAGAGTAATATTAGGGATGGAGACAAGTCATCCAATATCACAAAGAATGTCACCTTGTCGGAAAAAATGGTTTGAATGGAGGGAAACTAGAGATAATTTGCTTAGAAGGATGACAATCAGATGGAAAGTTGTGTCGTGGATTTGATATTTATTGCACAAGGCTTCTGAGGTCAGAGGTAATGAAGTCAGGAGGTGAAAGCTTAGGGACCATCGAGCCGTTTATTTCTGTACAAAGAAGTTCAGTGCTTTCGGCAGATTTGTTTCCATTGTCGCAGTACAGGGGAGTAAAAGGTCCATTATTTTTATTATTCCAGAATATTCAATGCTAGTTGAGACAAGCCAGCAGATAAAATTGGAAATTTTATTCAGAGAAAAACAAGATTACAACAGTCACATCTCCCCAATAATTGAACTCTTCCCATGCTGAAGCTACTAACAAAAACAGATGGAAAGTGATATCTGGCACTCTCTCAATGGAGGAACTCCATAAAAGCAAACGGATTGGAGGAATCCGGGATAAAGAGATTCTGGGAAGATGATTGCTGGGCCATTTCGACAGTTAGGAGATCCCAAACCATATAGTCATGTGCATATGGGCTAACAGAAAATGGGGCAGCTACATAGGGGTATTCAAAATGTGTGACCATCATTTTCTGTTTGAGTTCCCGACTAAGATCATGGTGGAGCACACTCTAACAGGGGACTGGAGTGGGAAAAGAAAGCACTACATCTGTCATGGTGGTCAACGGCATCTGGCTGCGTGACGGAAAATTGTTGATATGCCAGAACTTGGATTAGAATATTGGGCCTCCCTCTAAAGCTTGGGACGAAAGAGATGATGAAAGAAATCAAGAAAGATGCAGAGGGTGAATCGAAAACGAAGAAACTGAGCTCAAAAATCATCTCCGATGTGCTCACATGAGGGTCAAGGGAGACACGGAGTAAATACCTAGTCACATCAACATTGAATGAGAGGGTCTTTTCTATCCCATCCTGATTTGGAAAGACATTCTGAAAAGAATCAGCCTTCGGTGACTTACAGACAGTCGCAGGGGGGGTCAAAGGCTAGCATCGGTAATAGCCTGGGTCTAGGGCTAGACGATATGGCAGATCCTATATTGGGTGGGGGTCTTATAAAGTTCAAACCAAGTGCGCATGCCTCACCACATGGGAAGGTATTAATGGAGAATCTGGAAGATGCTATTTTATCTGAGGTGGGCTGACCCAAGTTTTACAAGTCAAACTTGACAGAATTAATAGAAATTGGTCCTGGGCCTTTTCAAAACATGGAGATGGTCAACCCATCTTTTAAGACCTTCATTGTACAATCTGATCTTTCTCTACGGGTCTCGCTCCAGCCAAGAATTGATGTTAAAGAGAATGCAGAGGCACAACTCAGACCCGATGCAAGAAGGGATAATTTATCCACTGCTGGAGAATATTATTTATGTCACTCCAATCACAATTGCTGAACCAGAGGAAGATATTTTGGTGGTACAAGATAACATGCAACTGGAATTGATTCCACAAGAACCAGAAACCAGGTAGGATGATGATGAACTATGGGTGAGTTATGTAACTCTTCTATTATATCTACCAAAACTAGGGGTTCAAAGAAAGTACAGGGATTGATCTGCAGTATAAACTATAAAGTTCAAGGATGGGGAGCCAAGAATCCGGCGGGATAAATACGGCAGGTCCAGATAGCCATATAAATAATGCTGGCATACCTTTAACCGGATCTAAGGCTGGAGGATACTTATTTCCTTCAGATTTCAAACCGAGCAGCTGTTGTATTGCGTTAGAGTAGGCCCCAGCACTAACATCTTCAAGAAGCCGAACTTGGTCGATCTTAATCTTTTTCACACATATATACAAGAAATCCTTGTTATCAACTCCTCGAACCTCATAATTCATGCCGGCAGCATTACCGCGGTGAGGCAATTTGATGTTGACAGCGCCAGATCCCTTCCGGGAGGTGACTGACGAACAATACTCATCATCATAACCCCGTCTTGATTTAGGCACTAGTATCTGCATTTCAGAATTTTTTTGATCTTTCCTGTTGCTTGTATCTGATGAAGTTTCCAGAGTTGAAGGCAATTTTGGAGTCAGAACTAGAACTATATATTGTCTGTTGTTAGAGGAAGGTGTCTTCACCACAACACCTAGTAAGTGATCTTGAGCCTGCAAGTAGTAAAGGGAAAGAAAAACATTTGCACATGTTTTGGACTTTTCATGTGAATCTCTTTAATGGAAATATGAACTGTGAGGCAAAAATCATACTTCCAATATCCAAGTAACTTCATGAGATGGGCAAAAGTAGACAGGATTATGATACTTCTAAAATGAACAGTGATCAGAACAAACCGCAAAAGGAATTAGAACACTTTCAGTTTCTAAAACAAGTGATCTCAAACTGCAGAAGTTTCTATGCTAGGAGGCCCAGTCAAATCATCCAGATTATCAACCTTCAGCCATTTTTACCATTGAAATTCCTTAAGAGACGTTGACCTACTGCATGAAACACTTTGAACCATATGTTTCTTTGCTGGTTTATTAATAATACCATATTTGGTTACATTTAAATGATATATCATCAAAATGTTCATATGTTTCTGCATACTGAAGATTATGATGTGACTTTCCGTTGCAGAGGACTAGATCATGGAACTAAATAATTTGGCCTTGTAAATTTCCAAATCATACCAGATAGCTCAACTCTACTGTGTCTCAAAAGAAAGATTGTTGAGTATTAGAATGAAACATGTGCAAATAGAATAATGCTTTGATATACAGATGCAGCTACTTTGGGATCGATACATAGTTATTATTATTATTGTATGCCAGATAGCTGACAATATTTTGACCTTGAAGATGAAAAGAGGGCTACTGCCTAATGCCTATTTAGTGAAAAGAATGTAATAGAACTTACTGATTGTGACTTTACAACCACTGCTCTCCCAAGACTTAGGTACTGCTGAGAAGCTGGCGACTGCATTACTGCTTCTGCTATTTGGTGGCTATATTTTTCTGCCTCCAAATACATGTCATAGTATTCCTCAATTGCTGGTTCACCCTTTATGCATCTATATCAGACAAATTGTACTTATTACTATGCAAATAAATATCACAAATGATGCAAGAGTCATCCACAGAAGGTGGCATTTAGAAGCTATAATAGGCTTCATAGAAGCAAGTATTTCATAGACCAGACAGGCTTTATAGAATTTAGCAATTAAAAGCACTACCCAAAAAAAGGATTCTCAAGACCATTGGTGTATGTGCTTCTCTCTCTCTCTCTCTTGTGTGTGTGTGTGTGTGTGCATCTGCGTGAGTGTGTGAGAGAGAGAGAGAGGACATGTTAAACAATACCAGGAAGTACAAAAGAATTAAAAAAAAATGGGCAGTTAGTCAGAAAAAATGGTGGAGACTTATCCCTGCTTGCATATGGTGGACCATTTGGAAGGAGAGGAACTATAGAGATTTTAAAGACAAATACTATTTTGTGGAGAAAATCAAGATGAGTTGTATATTCTTGTTTTATTTTTGGTGTAAAGAAAGCTATGCTGAGGAGGTTGAATCACTAGTTGATATGATTGGATCCTTGTGAAGCAGTAACCTAAGCTAGGTTGAGATTTTGTAAAAGTCATTACTAGTTTCAGAAAAAAAAGTACAAAAGAATAAGCTTGGGAAAATCTACACAACATCAAAGCACTGAAGCACATGCACACAAACAAGGAAGCACATATAAGTGTTTTAAGGTGTGACAAATACATGTCGCTAAATGAATCCAGAAAGACAATTATGGTAGAAAATTCGGATAGTGTAACTGTTTTAGTAATTCTTACTCAACAGATTTTGTAGGCTGAGCAAGCTTTCGCATCAAGAGTTGCTGTTGCTCAGGTAGTTTCTTCTGAGCATGAAATTCAGCAAAACTTCTTTTCAGCATGTCCTCAACCTGCAAAATTTGTAAACTGTACTTCATCAGGAGAAATCTGCTGGGATGAATTAACTATGCAGTGAGACTGAACATCAATCCGTGAAATGGAACACATCATTAACATGAATCATATTACTAACATGCGCCATTACTCTAAAATTATGAGTTAAAGATGTAATGGCAATACGCCGTTGCTCAATAATGCTGTTGAACAAATCAGCTGTATTTTGCAAAAGAAAAAAGAAAAGGTTGTGTCAGCAGTATATGCAGTACTTTTTAGAGTAGTTAATGTCTTTTGTGTTGATCCTTTTTTATTGCTTATTAAAAACAAAAGGAAACAGAAAAAAGAAAAAAGAAGAAGAAACATTGAATTCCTTGAGGATGCTTGAAACTTTTAGACTTAATGTATGTATTCAATAACCATGAACTTTATCTGCTAAAGCATTCTTAAACAATGTTTTGCAGGTGAATAAAGAGAATTGAAAATACTTCAACTCGCTACTACATACTAGCTCCAGGAGAGACAAATGAGAATGGTAATGATGCAGCAAGAACCAATTAGCTCTAAAATCATATAAAACTAAATTGCAAGGAAAAATGAACAGTCAGAAACTGAATTTTGAAATAGATGTTGTGTATGGGACTATTTTGAGATCAAGCTGTTTTCTCTTCTTTCCTAGTTAGTCAAAACTATGTACCTTCAGTTCTTCAACCCGAAGTAGATGCAAAATCATGATGTAGGTCAGTCGAAACTGAGATTCAAGCCTAGTTGCAGTACCAACTATTACATGCTTCAAATCATTTTCGAAAGGGATCTCATCTCGGCACATCACCACAACTGTACCAGTTTTATCAAGTCCTCTTCTTCCAGCACGCCCAGCCATCTGAGTGTACTCTCCGGGAAGTAGCTGCCTAAATTCCTTGCCATCAAACTTTCTTAAAGAATCAAAAACAACCTGCCCAAAATTTAATACAGTTTAAACTTTTTAGCAATAGGATATTTGAATAGAGAGATATGCTTTCTTACGGATCCTTAAATAACTGATAGCAAATATCAACTGGGAAACTAAAGAAATTCTGCAATCTAAGATGGTACTCTGCAGTCTGCAATAATATGCCACATGTTGTCAAGGAATTAGAGAGCACAAGAAATTTGAACATCAAGGAAAATAAGCAGGTAAAAAATTATAAGCCAGGAATGACCATAATACAGAAAGCAAACCCGCCAAAAGCTATATTAAGGATTGCCATGTTTGGTACTGAAAATTTAAAATTTGATCAATACATTATCAGATACTGAACTAAGGAGACCTTTTACCAATAGTTCTTTCAGTGAGATCAATTGATCCCATATAAGAAGTGAACAGCTCAAACTGTTCTTGACCTTCTCTCCTCGTGCTACCATTTTCTAATAACTAATATATTACAGTAAAAAGATATAGAAGGTAAGTTGGGTTCATTATACTTTAAAAAATTCAATGTGAAGTGGTTAATTATACTTTAAACCCAATTACCATGTAAATTTTCTGTACTATCAACTAATATTTATATCTGATCATTTGCTGCCTATGGAAATGCGAAAATTGAATTGGATAAAAGGAGAAAGCAGATAGGGTCAGAAGTGACCAATACTTCCTTTGATACAAATAGTAATCTTAGAGGTTTGGGAGGTACTACAAGAGAAATCAATATTTTACAGGCAAGTATTGTCATCTTGACAAATTCCACCACTGAAGTTGTTTAGCTTATGAGTGTCACCACTTAAGTTGTTTACCTATTGAGCAACACACAAGAGCCCAGGTAGCAAGCTACCTTGATGGATGCTCCCCTTAAAAAAAATTGAATTAATATTGTGGGGGCTGATAGCCCACATATTAGATATTAAACTTAAAAGAATAGATACTACCCATGATCTTAGCCAAAAGGCCGACAGCGCACATATCAAATATTAAACTAATAAGAAATTCTGCAATCTAAGATGGTACTCTGCAATAATATGCCACATGTCATCAAGAAATTAGAGAGCATAGGAAGTTTGAACATCAAGGAAAATACGCAATGACCAGAACCAGAAAGCAAACCTGACAAAAACTATATAAAAATATTGCCATGTTTGGTACTGAAAATTCAAAATTTCAACAAGAATAATTTTCTTCAATATAAAGAGACAACAGCTCAGTCCCTCCACCAATGTGGGACACTTAACACCACACACCCTCCCCCCGGCACTCCCAGGACTGGACATCTAGAATATGGACAACATAATGTGGACACAACATTGGATAGTTCAAGATATGTATAAGTTTTCTCTCTGATACCTCTGCAGACAAATGGACCTTGGAGCTAATTACTCAAATTAATAGTCAAATTGAACTTCAAGAAATTCACCCCTTCAAGATGAGTCATTCATTGGGAACCAATGGATAGTCAATTCCACAGCAAAAATTCTTGAAAATACCCACCAAATCTTAGACTGTAACCCCTAAGATTGTCAATAACATCTGATTTCCTATGTGGTTTTTTCTTCTTAAAACATGTGCATATTTTGTGCTACTGGCAAACTTGATTGAAACGCATTCCAGAAATTTATGTGATTTCCTCTACATTCTCTGCTTTCCTCCATGATCTCCACTTTCTAAGTTCTTTAACTCCCAGCTCATTCTTAACTGTTTCTGCATTCTGTCTAGACCCTGAATAGAGCTAATATACTACTATAGCTCAGTTAACCTCTCTCTTGTATGTGCTTTAGGTTTTTCCCTGAAAGAGGATATTTCCAGAATTAATCATTGTTTCTAAATATGGTCTGAGGCTGACAAATAAAGATCCAGCGCTAGTTCTTAAAGTTCTCAGCCTTCAACTCTTAACAATGAATAAATAGCAAAACCATTCTACAACAATTAAATGGAAACATGATCACTATCCTCAGTTACTCAAGAGTCGAGACATGGTATGAATCATATGACAAAGACTCTTTTATCATAAAAAGAATAAACTTTTTATTCCTAATATCCCAATTTATGTGGCAGACTTACCTTTTTAGTCTATCCCAAAAAGAATAACATCTTTTTGTGTTTAGAAAAAGTTTAACTTTACACTTTCCATTTTACCTTAATGAAATGATTAATAGTCACATAAATGTCCTTGATTTGCTCCAGACCACAAGTTTCACAAGTCTTCCTTTCTTTTGTAAACTCCGTACCCAATAAAACATGGCCACGTAAAATGGGATGGAGTGAGTATGTTCTATGAAAATAACTGCAATCAAAGTAACAAGATCACTACAAATGATGACTTACCGTCCTGGCTGGAGCATTAACTCCCATTGCAAATGTCTCTGTCGAGAACAGAACCTAAGAAAGAACCAAGAATTAAATGAGCATCTAAGACCTTCAAAAGTAAAACTCACCTAAGGGCAGGAATTTTGATAACAAATGGGTCACAAATGGTTAAAGGAGGTAAAGAAAATTCAGCAGCAGTGGTAAAAGTAGATAACATGAAAATGACTAGCCTAACGTTCAACTTTGTTCAAGGATTTCACCACTTGACTGATAATTCATTTCATCACAACTGTTTTCCCTTTATTTATTTAGTTAATTTTTCACTTGAAAAGAACATAACATTAGATCACGAATCATACTTCAAAAACAAGAATCATGGGGTCCAAAATTTCTTAATTGGATCCAAAGCTAGTAGACTCTTCCCAGATCTTAAGAAGTTATTTAAGTATAATTTCCTACTAGGATATACTATCAGTGCTAGTATATACAAACATGACCAAATGCTAATTGTTTAACTTTTTTCTTTTTTAAGGTTAAATAATTTTATTTATAGAAGGGAAATCACTGCATTTTAAGTAGTATACCTAAAAGAGGAGAAACATTAACCAAAATATGTCTCTACAAAGGTCACCCAATAATTATCACAAACAGGGGGCCTCATGGAAAAAACAAAAAGAAACTAGTGACCAGAGGTTACTCTTCACATGTACAAAATTGTTCTCAACCCTCCTATTCCTCTTGCTCCAAATTACCCACTTGATTGCAAGTGGAACTACATTTAGGTCTTCTCCTCTATCTTCGGAAGGCCAGCTATACATTGCCTCCTTTACTGATCTCAACATAACCAATGTACTCCAAACCAGTTACGGACCTCCCACCACACGCGTGTAACTCTTGGCAATGTAATAGTAAGTAGTAACGTAATTTTCAAATATCTTAAATTAACTTCCACTAATTTTGATTGAGTCTCTAACTTTATTCTGTATGTCTGAGTATCTAATGAAGTATATGAGCATGTCTTTGTGTACACTAACAAGTGCTCTAGCATTAAATTATATGCCTCTTGCATGCTTAATGCAGAATAATATCTGAAATTAAATAAGTAATTAAATATGGTAACATCCTAACGATGTGCTACCTCCACGAGGTAGTGGTAAGGTCTGCGTACACTCAACCCTCCCCAAACCCCCACTTAGTGGGATTTCACTAGGTATGTTGTTGTTGTTATTGTAATGTCCTAACGATATGGGCATTTCTGTGGAACAATGTGCCCTTTCCCTTAAAAAAGCTGGCATGTTATATTACCTTAACCAAACCTCGACAAAAAAGCATTTCTACAACTTCCTTGACAATTGGGAGGAGCCCTGCATGATGCACAGCAATGCCCCTGTGGAGAAGGCTTTGAATTCTGACAATCTGTAGTTTAGATGACCATCAATAAGACACTGTTCTGCAATTAGCAGGACACCAAGAACCAGATGGTCAGCTAGATTAACAAATGCAGCAAATTAGGTAGGACACCTGCGGTAAGTTTCTGTCGGATCCCTTAAGCCGCGAAAATGCTTTATCACAGAATATCCTAATTTCACTTTTCTCAGAGCTACTTGTGAGATCGGTACCAGGGATGTTATCAGCTGATTTGTCACATCGATTCTTCGAAAAACAAAATATAACCACCTGACATTACAATTTCATGATAAATATTAGGCTTTAATACATGATAAGTCTACTATCAACCTGTAAACGAAAAACGGTACTGTTAAAAAATTTAAAAGAGGAGAAGAAAAACACAGCGGACAAGTTATCAAGAGATTAAATACTAACAGCAATGCTAACTACACTATAAGCACACGGTGGAAGGAAGATATACAAGGAACCATGCATGTTTTAAAAAAGAATCTTTTTACATACAGGTAACAGTGATTTCTTCAAGAGTTTATTAATCAGCGTCAACCACAAAGACGCCTCTGATCTCCTAAAACCCATAACATTCTGTCCAGACCCAGTGTTTTGCGTTCCCCAACCACCACCAAAATTCCCGAATCTTTGGGGACCAGAATGCTTGTGCTGCTTTGCCTGAGAAGAGATATCACGCCTCTGCCCTCGACCCTTATCAGCAGCTGTTGAAGACCCAGGACGCAAGCTGGCGCCGCCAGAGACAGAACTTGTGGTCTTCTTCTTATGTACATCTTTGGCTGCTTTAAATCCATGAGGCAGAAACTCTTCATTCTCACACACTTTATAAAGCTCCCCAGAATAGAAGAGACAATGTTCCAAAGGGACAGGTCTTTTGGTCGTCCTGATAGAAAAGGCCATAAAAGAAAAAGGAAACCAGATCAAGCAAGCACTCTATAGATATATTATAATGATAAAAGCTCCTATCTTTGTTTCCTGAATCATAGTAGGTCCCAGAGAACTTCTAGAAACAAAGTCATGTAACTTCATTTTTTTGAATTATAATTTAAAGAAAGAACGACTAACCCAGTAATACGAATTTGCTTTTGTTTTGTACGACCAATCCAGTCTGCAAATTCAATTGTGTTGGGTACCTGCAATTAAAAAATGAAACATCTCTTAGTTTCCCTCCTAGCACAAGCTCAAGCATTTGCTTTTCTAGTTCATAGATAGAGACCAATAGTGGGGCTAACGTTTCTTCCCACTGAAGCACCTACTTATATTATGCCTTCTCACCTTGAGAGCTCCTTTTGACAGGTTTTACTAACCTATTACATGGCAACTGGAGTAGGTTAGCATATTTTCCAATTTTAATTCCCTCCAAACACCCATGCAATGTCATAAAACATTGGGGACTTTCAATGGTAGAAATCTCTTTACTGCCAGCAATTTGCACGCTGGCAAGTTACAGAAACCCTGCCCCCACACATCTTTACTTACAATCTTGGTTATCTATCGGCGATAATTCTACAGACAATGGTAAATGATGAATGGCGAGTCGGGACCTACTGCCGTCTGCCGATCCAAGAAATCGGGTTTCCATTTATTTCAAGCTGTATGCCATAAGCCCTAATATGATTTCTTATGTTCACTTTTCTCATTTCCTTTTTTTCTAGTTTTCATTAGACTATTGTAAAACAATCAACCAAATGAGGTAATTTAAGACTTTTTCTATAAACAAAAGTAGGCACAATGCCAACCTACTACAATCATGCAATAGGTTCCCAAAGTCCTTTTTTAGGAAGGATTGTGTTCCCACTCCAATAGAAATTAAGAGATCTTCAACATAGTTGTCTTTATGGTCGAACTGGTCCAAAATTTGACACTGAAGTCTAGAGAGCATAGTCCCCTTTGTGCTTAAATTGATCAGGGGGGAAGTGTTATTGAAAGCCACCTCAACATATCAAAAACAGCAACAAAAAAAAAAATATGACAGTGCTGTCCAGGCTAGCTTGTGTGTACCTCAAAAATTCCACCACGTACCTACTACCCCAACCAGAATAGGTACTGGACCACAAAGGCTTGGGCAAATGGGAAGAAATCGCTTTGTCACCGCTGAGATTTAAACCTAAAACCTCATGGTTCTCCACCCACTTCATTGACCACTAAGCCACACTTTTGGATGCAGCAAAAATCTTACCGTCAACGACACATCAAAAAAAGGGTTTCTGGAAGAACATCTGGCATTAGCTGACTAGTTCTACTTCTAGTTTTGCTTCTTTTTTAAGAGGAGCGAGGGCTCAACTAGATGAACCTTAAGACTTTTATCCAACATACCCATTGTTTACAAGTCACAGTCCACAGAGATAATTTGATGGTCAATTACAAATTTGAAGATGTTCTTTTTCTTCTTTGTGGCACCAAAAGGTTTCTTGTCGACGGGATTTGGCGAAAGAATAAATCAGCATACTACCAAGTCACAGATTTTTCAAAAGTTTCAATCTGGTTTCCTATGTTTCCTCTCAGCAGTGCAACGTATCAAGCAACCGCTTTCTGACCAACAACCAAGCACTCATTATCATCAATTAATGTATACCCAAAACTGATTAAGGAGTGTCATGTCATGAGAAAGATGTCTCATGCCATAAAAATGATAGCTAATCAACTCCGTTGGAGTATAACGATTATGACTTTGATGACCAAAAAAGTTTTTCAAAATAGTAACTAAGGGAAGCCTCTAATCCATGACACCCTACAACTGCTATTCACATAAAATATAATATGCCTATATGTTGACCCTATTATGCTATTTTAGACAATAGTAATTAAGCAGATCAAGCAAATGTCAAATGCTACCTTTTCTTAGATAGGCCAAGCATCAATGGTTCAAAGGGGTTGTCACTATGTCTATACGTATGAGTACCCCACATTGATCAAATGTATAACTATACTTTGTAAAGTGTGCATATAAAAAGATGCAGGCATAAGGCATTGGTCTCACGCATTCCCATAAATTGTCTGCATGTCTTTATTTCTCATATATTAATGCTGATTGAACAGGGTTCTCTTCTAATAGACATTTTACTTTTGGATATTGTGTTCTAATTGGAGACAATTTAGTATCCTGAAGATCAAAGATCAAAGTGTGATTACAAGATCCAGTGTCAAAGTCTTGAGCCATCGCAACGGCAACTTGAGAACACATACGGATCAAGCAAATATGGAAGGAATTTAAGTTCAAATAACCCACTCAGATGGAACTTGTGTGTGATGATCAAGCTGTACCTGATATTGCATCAAGTCCAGAGTTTCAAGAGAGGATTGAATACATACAAGATGCTATCACAGAAAAGATACTCTCAAGAGACATTGTCACTAGATTCATAATGTCAAATGATCATCCAAACATATTTACCGTGTCCATCATCGAATTAGTTACATTGACATTCGACCAGTGGGCACTGACTTCAGGTAGACTGTTAGATTTGCTAAGCTAAATAGTTAGAAATTGTACTACTGTACGTATCAGTGTCCTGCGTTGATCAAATGTGAAGTTATACATAGAAAAGTGTGTGTATAAGAAAGTGCAGGTGTAAGACATTTGTCTCATGCATCCTCACACATCTTTTTGTTGTGTCTTTAACTCTCATACCTTCATTAAGAGTACTGATCCAAAGCACAAAATAAAGTGACTAAAATATCAAGACCTACCGTAGCTGAGAGGAGGACAAAGTTGATATGTCTTGGGAGCATAATGATAACTTCTTCCCAAACAACACCTCTTTCAACATCATTGACATAATGCACTTCATCAAATATAACCTATACTCGCAACAAAAAAATACCAGTAACCAACCAAATTATCTCAAGTACTGGAAAGGTTGTAGAAGTGAAATGAGCAGAGCAAAATATTTAATAATTACCCATTCTATATCCCGAATCATATCAGCCCCTCTATAAAGCATTGACCTTAATATCTCAGTGGTCATTATAAGACAAGAGGCCTCAGGTCTTATGCTTATATCACCTGTGAGAAGGCCAACATCAAATTTCCCACAAAAATCCCTGTATTTCTGATTGCTGATTGTTTTGATTGGAGCTGTATATACAGCCCTGGTACAGTGCTGCAGCACACAATAAAAAAACATAAATTTGGTGCAAACCTATTGACAAATAAAGACAAGAAAATTTGGACAGTATAGACCCAAAAAGTTGTAAAGGAACTTATAAATAGGATATGTAAAACAGAAGACATTTTATTTATAAGCAAAGAAGAAGATTATACATTAGATATCAGTATAAAATTCTTGATATATTTTTTTATAACCAAAAAAAGAGTCAAATAGTATAAAATCCATGATATAAAGAGAATTCATACTTTAGCTGCCAAAGCAAATGCATACTCTGCCACAACAGTCTTCCCAGCAGACGTATGAGCAGCAACAAAGACAGAGTTCCCTTTTTCAAGATGATAGATGGCCTGCAATTAACACAATGAGAAGGACCATAATTCTTTTAACAGATTGATAGGCATATATATGCCTGAAATGAAAAGGAAAAAGAAACACAACAAATCGTTTCAAGTTAATAAAAAAGCAAGCAGAACTCAACCTATTATGTTCAAAATTAACACTTCGCCATTCATGCCAATGAAACATCATCTGACTAAAACATGGGCCCCATGATTGAAAGCTAAGTTGCTCGGACTCTCCAAAAATGTTGCCGCACGTCGGATCTTTCAAAAAATACACTATTTTTGGACGATCCGACAAGCACCCGTCGACATTTTTGAAGAGTCCGAGCAACATAGATTGAAAGCATGTATTTGCCCATCAATTTTAAGGGACACAAGATTAAATAAGGCAGAGATATGCCAAGTTTCATATCAGCATTGAAAAACACAACATAAACCATAGATTTATACCTCCTTTTGAAAGGAGTCGAGTTCAAATGGGAAAGTAAGAGCCATATCAGGGATGAGATCATGAAATCGTTCTACAATTACTTCACTGCCACCAGTAACAGCCCATCCCTGCATCAGATGTGTAGAGCAAAAGCATAAAAAAGATCACTATACTTGATGCAGTATTCAAAAAAATGGAGAACTCCACTTTAACTTATCAAATGAAGGAAATCGAGAACTCTGTTAAGCAAGAAATGTGTCTGTTACGTCATTCTCTTGACGTGCACCATCTTTATCCCCATCCAATCTTGATATTGGTACTTCTGCTTCAACAGACAAAATCTCATCCAAGACAGATATCTCAGTGTCTAGACCCTCATCAGCCACTTCAGACTTGTTTGCTTCAGCTTCAACCTGAAGCTTGACAGACGGCAATTGTTCCGCTTCATATTGCAATTCAGACGTATGACCTACATGAAAGGAATAATTAATTTTTTTGAAAACTGGTAATTGTATTCTTCAGAATTAAGGGTTATGCTGGCCATCTCCAAAAAGATATCAACAATGAAATGGAAAAAAAAAAACTAATTACAGATATCCTAAAAAGTCTACCGACTGGATAGCATCCTCAGTGTTTTCTTCTTAGAGAACACATAGAGAAGATAATTCTCTCTCTAATAATTAATTATTTCACAATAGCCCATGATTCAAATATATATCCTTGTTTGATAACTTTGCTATAATCTTCCGGTCTCTCCAATGTTTAACTAGAAGCATCACTTCTTTTTTGAAACAGTTAACATATCTTATATAAATAGTAATACTATACAAAGAAAGTATAATCATCCCTAATTACAGGACTGTAAAGAGACCAAACTTACAGCTCCTCTATCATCTACAAGGAGTCTAAAACATCAAAACTTGAATCATGATCTTTCTACACATGTTCCTTTACACCAAAAATACAAAAGTACCAAGCACTTCAACTTTATCTGTTTGATATGACTTGATTTATCTTCAAAGCATCACTTCTTGTAAAATAAAGTTTAGAAAAAGTCTCACCTATGCATATGTTACTTCACAATTCAACATCTCCTTTAACTTCCATGGTTACTACTTACTCATAGTTTAATTAAGTGGACATCTCATCTAAAAGCTTAACATGTCAAAGAGAGCACTTTTTTTCTAAAAGGTAAGAAGTATTATCAATAAAGGTACCAAGATGGTACTAATATTCAGTACAAGCAAAAGAACATGTCCAGTCCTACATCATAAGAGAATCAAACAAGTCCATTGTTTTTAGCATCCTAGTTACATAATTCTCTTTCAACACAAAAGACTAAATTCTGAATACATATATGGTTTAACATAAGAAGTGGAATCCTTTCTGCCTTCAAAACATCTCTGACTCCTTTCGAGAAAGCAGTCCATGCAATACAGACGGGTATTTACATCCACAGTATCTTCTGTCCTCTCCTTGATCTAAGGTTCCCCCACCCCACCCTAAATTAGAAAAGCAGACAGCAATTAAGCATTCCTCGTCCATAACTCGGCTAAAAGTGCTGGAAACTGACCCTTAAGAAGTTCATCATTGTCCTATGAATCTGGTCCAATTCTAGTTTTTCCTCTCATCACCAAATTTCAACTTAATGCTATTTCAAAATCACCCCCATAGAGCCCCCAAGGCCTAGCTCAAGTGGCAAAAGGTGAAGGATTTGTGGCTTAGGTCGCAGGTTCAAGTCCCACACCATGCAAAGCGAAGCCCGGTATTTAAGTGGAGAAGGGTAGAGGGGCGGGCCCATTATCCACTGAGTTTAGACGGCTGTGATTGGTCCAAAGGGCGGGTCACAGACGGATTTCTCGGTTATCAAAAAAATAAAATCACCCCCATAAGTCATGATCTGCTTCCGAGCTGCAACCCCAAAGAGAGAACCAGCTATTCTGGGATCCCAATATCTATTTTTGCCATATTTAGTAACAATGACCCTCTTCCACAAAGCATCCTTCCCATCATTCAACCTCCACAACCATTTATCGAAGACTTCTGTTATCTAATTTGAGTTCCTGACTCCAAGTCCTCACCCATTTTATTCCTAGTCACAGACTCCCATTTAACCAGATGAAATTTTGTCCTTTCGACATTTCCACCAGTTTTTTAACAAGAGATCAAAGATTTCCATCCCACAAGGTGAACATCTGTTCTCTTTATTTCCTTGCCCTATGAAGTTCCTTCTAAGTGAATCCAATCGTTTTTTCACCTTAGGAGATGAGGGGAAAAGTGACATAACATAAATAGAGAGACCATGATGCTAATTACCAGAACTATCCTTCCTGCAACCCTACGTCATTCTTTCTAGCACCCACGGGAGCTAGGGGTGGCAAAATCAAGCCAAACCCGCCCAAACCGTTTAAGTTTGGGCGGGTTATTGACCCGTCCATTCATTAGCTCAACCCATTAAAAAATGGGTTGACATGTAACCCAAATTGGCTCAGGAAAAATCTGGTCAAAATATTTTTATAAAACTTTTTTTCCAATTTCATATGTTGTATACAGCCATAATAAACAAAAAAATAATTTTATTAGGTACTAAAATAGTTTAAAAGAACAAATAAAACAATTAAGCTTGGTAAAAATTGGGTTGGGTTGGGTCTTGACCCATAATGTAACCCATTACCTAACCCATTTTGACCCAAGCAAATTTGGGTTGGGTTGGGTCTTGACCCAATTGTTGTCTTAACCCATTATAACCCGACTAAATTTGACCCAACTCGCCCAATTGCCACCCCTAACAGGAGTCCCAAAATGTATAGTGGGAAAAGCTTCTACTTTACATTGCAGGATCTCAGCAAACTGAGCAATAGAATCCGCAGCATTAACAGAGAAAACAGTACATTTGGATAAGTTAAATTTCAGCCCTGGCACAACTTCGAACACCAAAAAAATTACCCTCAAATATAGAGCTTGCACCCTGTCTACTTCACATTGCAATAGGGCATCATCAGCATAAAGCACATGTGCAATCTCGTCTCCATTTCCTTCATTGCCATCAACATAAAATCGTTTTATCCAATCCCTTTATCCAACCTAAACCATGACCAAAACACTTCACTTAAGACCCATGATCAGAACTACCTAAGCACATGATGGTAACAAACATTTCACTCTTCTGCTATGGAAACTGCTTTCCCAACAAAAGTGGAAAAAAACAGGAAAACCTGACCTTCAAGGAGGAATGCATGACATATAGGCATGCTATCCTAAAATATTACATGTTTGCTATGTATATCGGATAAAGAAAACTAACTCTGTCCTGGCTAAATTGGCTTTTGGCTAATCTAGAGATCTTTGACTATGAAATCACTCTTCAAACGCAAGAAACATAAAACAATTAAAAGAAGTCTCTAGATGATACAGACCATCTCCAACAAACTCCGTGACATCCTCTTGCCAAGCTTTCTTGAACAAGTCATCAAACTGCACGGATAAGTCACTCTGCAGATTGCCAGACAAAGATGTTTATCAAAAAAACAGAAGATGATAAACAAAATTACTTAGACACATTCCAAAGCAAATCTGGCAAGCAGACCTAGGGTGCATATAATCCACCACAGTATTTACTTGATAAGATGGAAATATAAAAGTAGATGTCTATATTTTATATAAGAATACAAGAAAACTTGATTTTATTGTGGTACTAACCAGTTTCACCTCCACTGTGTTCATGACAGCACTCTGATCCTCATATATATTCCAAGAGCATGAATGTGTATCCTTAGAAATATACAAATAAGATGTTTCATAACATCTTATATACAGAATAATAACTTAATCAAAAGCTCTTCAATGGTTAAAAAACTCAAAAACCTTACCTTAAGATCGCCAAGATCAGGTCCTTGCTTAAAGCTTGGAGGAGCGGTTTGGGCAGGACCGCCATTAAGCACCTCCCTTACCCACTCACCGTTTGTAGCACCATCAGGAACAACTCTGCCCAGCGAAGGGGAATCATCCAAGCCACCAGGTTGAAACGGACGACTGTTAATGCTTCCTCTAACAAAATCCTTTGGTGGTCCAACAATGCGCGGTAGAGCCCCAAAATCATCAGCTCCAATTGTAAGTTCTGATACGTCTCTCTGAGAAAGTCAGCAGTGAGCCAAAAAATGTCAGGATTTAGCAACCAAAAAGGAAATTTCAGATCCTGAAATCTCCAGTGGTCTTAGTATGGAAAGGAAATGAAAATCAGTAATGAAAGGAACTTCTTAAAGCATGAACACTTAAAAAGTTGATAAAATGATAATGCAAATTCTGTATACCTCCTCTGACTTTGGTTCCCATCCTCCATTATCCAATCTGTCCCGCTGACGTCTAAAAGGCACTTCCCATGTAGGAACAACAACAGATCGAGGCAAAGATGGATCTGGAAGGATTTTAGCTCTCTCAAACCAATCAAACTCCCACTGCCTTCCGACTTTTTCGGGAGAAAACTCATCTGCATCCAGCTGAGGCAATAGATACTTCTCCCTAATATATTCCTTTATTGTTTCAGGTGTTTCCTTTGGAAATGCAGGTGGCTGAAACAGCATAAAAGTGATCATAAACAGTGTTTACACTTTTTTTAAGAGGGATGTGTATGAGAACTGATATGGAGCAAGTATTGAAGTTATAATTTTAATATTAAACATTAAGTACAGATGTCATTATTAGGGAGGGTAATAAAAGGCAATGACTGAAGTTATTCATATAACTGGAAATATTAAGCATGGATATGCTGCTAGTATATGAAATTCAAACAAAGATTTGAAAGTCCTTGGCCTTATAAGTAGCAGTTCAAAGAGAAATCAACCAATCAACTATCATTCTGTCCCAGATTAGATTGGCTGGGTATCGGAATCCTCTGTATTCATTAAACTCCAGGTACGTTCTGTTTAAATGCAAAAACAATTGTCTTTTAATGAAAGTTAGGGATTCTCTAAAACTAAAGCTGCCTCAAATCTCCCACTTAATAGTCAGAGGCCAAAAGCTAGATTAAGATCATAGAGCCAAAGCAATACATAGGCTACAATTAAGGAGTCCCGGAAAGGACAGCCAGAAGTTTGCAGGGTGTTAATTATTACTGCAAAAGCAAATTGGAGGGAAAAAGACAATCAAACTAGGTCCAGCACTAAAGTTTAATCTCTAAGAATTCTGCAAACAATATTTTTTTTGAGAAAGGTAACATTACTTCTATATATCCACAGGTATACTACATCAAAGTGTAGTCCCCCTCCAAAAAGTTTTACTTACATCATTCCTAGGATCTTCTAGTTACAACCAGTCAATAATATTAAACACATTTTCAGTATCTCCTATCACTACTTGCTTACACCAAAAATAATAAAGCCCTAGGCAATTAGTCTTTATCTTCTGAATATTGTTTTGTTTTCCTTCAAAACATCTTTGATTCCTTTCCTTCCACCTGTTATTAGGTAGATATCAAGAATTTGGTGGGTCCTGGCTTGATCTGAATTATATGGACTTGATTATCCATCCAAATCAAGAAAGCGTAGTTTCTGCTAACCAATCAAGACAACCCGTAATTATAAACAAGACCCCTTAGAGAAAATCCTAGATACGCCACTGTCACTGAGGGCATGACCCTTGATAGGAGCGGGTGAAGGTCGAAGATTAAGGTAGAAGGGTAGTAAGATAGGCGGGTGTATTTCTTTTCCATTCTTAGAGTATTAATATTATTCTTCTTGTTTTCCCTATCTTTAGATTACTATTACTACATGTTATTATCAAACCTCCTTATCTTATTTTCTTCTTGTTGTTTCTGCGTGTTAGTGCTGCCTCTTTTCTATTGTTTGTTTAGCCGAAGGGTCTAACGTAAACAGCCTCTCTACCTTCTAAAGGTAGGAGTAAGTCTGAGTACACTCTACCCTCCCCAGACCCCACCTATGGGATATATTGGGCTTGTTTTTGTTGGTGGTGGTGGTGGTGGGTGTATCAGAGCATGATAGGAGCATGGTATCAGTTGAAAGATATTCGTATTGCTCCAAAATCCGAGTATATCTATTGCAAGTTAGGAACATACAATATGCACACTCCTACTTGATTTGAGAAGGAACATTCATGATTGGGAGATGGATGAGTTTCATAACTTGATAGAGCTTTTGTATGGGCTAGACACACCAAACAACTTTTCGGATGTATGGAGGTGGCGGGAGTCTTTTTTTTTAATAACCGAGGAATTTGCCTGTGACCCGCCCTTTGGTCCAATCACAGCCTTCTAAACTCAGTGGATAATGGGCCCGCCCCTCTACCCTTCTCCACTTAAATATTGGGCTTCCTTTGCATGGTGTGGGGCTTGAACCTATGACCTAAGCCACAAATCCTCCACCTTTTGCCACTGGAGGTGGCGGGAATCTGGTGACGACTTATCCATTATTAGTTCTTTTTATAAGAGTTTGCTAGTGAGAAAGGCAGGTACCTTCCCCCCACAATTCCATTTGGATCCCTAGAGCACCAAGAAAGCTTTGTTTCTTGGCATGGTTGGCGGCAAGGGGTAGACCTTTTTAGATGAAGTAAGAATATTTTTATGACATTATTTTTGACAAAAATGAAGTTAAAATATTATTAACAACAGAGCATTAACTTGCCCAAATACAAAAAGCATACCAAAAAGTTAAAAAAAACATACAAAATACATGATTTTTTATGAAAGCCACCCAATCATCTATACAAAAAGTAACTTCATGGGTGCATCAAAAAGAAATAAGAGAAGAGGTTATTTCTCAAGTGTATGACATATTTCTCTATTCCATCAAAAGCTCTATTTCTCTCTCCATATGGTCCACATCAGTGCTAAAGGTGCAATTCCACATGCCCTGTGTCTTCTACGAGCCCAACTGAACATTGTTTCTTTCACAGTTCTCGCCTCTTGGCATTACCCACTGAAACTCAAACTATCTCATCAGCAACCCCCATAACAAAGATGCTACCAGGCAATGTAAGAGTAGGTGATCTCTCTAGTGTGGTTCTTGGTTGGAAATATTTGTCAAATTATGATGTATTCTCTCTCCCCTTAAATCCCCAAGGGTTACTGCCTGTGTAGGGAACATATAACGGTTCAAATATAGCAGAATGAATAAAGAGTATCCATATAATTGACCCAACAATTCGGTATTAAGTGTAGTTCTCATTGTTGTCATAAATAAGTCATATTAATTTAAAATTCATTTTCCTCTTTTCATTGGTGGCTAACTAACATGCATTCAATCAACAAACTAAAATAAGTAAAAACATAAAACTGTAAAATCTTCAGGAATGTATAGATAGGGAGTGTAAATGTATAAAAAGCTAAGTAATTTCTTCTCATATACCTAAGTCTTGGTTGACAGAGTTACCAAGTAGTAAGTCCTATCCAGTACGGGTTCCACGAAACCTATGAATTCTGATTCAAACCCTATTTACATGTGATTGATTAACATATATTCCTATCAGAGACCAAAATAGAGCTCAATGAAATAGAAACTATCATGCTACATTTACCTACGGTGAAATTAAACTTTCATGATGGAGCAAGAACATGAAAGTCATTCCAGGTCCACATATGTTGTAGATAATTGTTATGAAGTAATAAAACCTAAAATGGATGAACACCTAATGTGTGTGAGCATGTATGCCAGAGTGTGTGTATGTGTGATAAGACCATAGTAGGGCTCGATAATACAAAATGTATAATGGTAAGTTGTCCTTCCTAAAACAGGAACTTTTTCATGCTAGAGCAAAGACTCGGATGAAACTTGAAAGTCATTCCAAGTAAAAACATGTTGAAGATAGTTGTTAAAAAATAATAGAACCCAAAATAGATGAAATGCCTTTTAAAGAGCATTAAATCCCTCTTTCTACCCAACGTCAATCCAATCACTCTCCTTCCTATCCCAAGATCCAACCACCTATTGCTTCCCTTCCGGAGAAAGAACTTCTTTCTAACTTACTTATCCAAACCATACATGGTAATCAAACTAGAAAAAGACTAAGCAAATGCTCTTGGAATCATTATTTCCATTGCCAATTGATAAATTTCAATCATTATCATCAATGAATTAGGTGAAAGTGCAGAAAGAGTGGGAATTGAACACTCGTAAACAAATGCCTACATAGCAATTCAAATGCTACACCTTAATTCAGGACCTAATGCCTAAAAATTCTAGATACATCTCTGTAGAAAGTTTCATGTTTTGAAAAGTCCCAGTTGCAAGCAAGGTGACCCCAATACCACCTTAGGGGTATTTCATGATTAATTATTATCTCTAACCAAACACAGTCTGCATTTTATAGCGGGATTATTATCTCTTATCCCTCATACCAAATGAGGCCCAGGAAAGATAAGGAGTGTGAGTGACAGAAAAGCTTACCAAAATGAAGTCAGGAATAGAATTGAGAGGAGTATCGCGTTCAACAGGAGGGAGAGGCTCGATCGTGAGGTGACCACTGTGTCCTGTAAACCCTATTCGAAAAGATAGTTCCTTTGCTGCTACTAACCGATCCATTGCTCTGTTAATGCTCTTTCTTCGCTTTTTTCAGTTTTGATTCTTCTACAGGCTCAAAACAAGTGTATCAGTATTCTGATATCTCCGGCGATGTTCCGCCGGAAGAATGCCGAAGAAGATAAGAAAGTCTGCCGTTTGCGGTGAATTCGGAGATACTCGCCGGCGATAGGTCACGGCGGGATGTTTATTTATATTTTGTTTTTTTCTTAGAATCTAAATATTTAGCACTTTTTCCTCTAATTGTTTAAGGGTAGAATATTTATTTTGCTACATAAATTAAACTTTTTTGCTTTAAATCCCAATAAAGTTTAAATAGATATAATAAACTTTTTTTTAATGAGTTCAATAACTTACATTGAAATTCAAATTAATTCAATTAATACGTCATAAGGCTCATTTATGGAGATAACGCTTTAATTATGATAATTCATTGCAAAACACCCCTACAAGTTAACTAGTGTTAGATTAAGGCTATTTAAGAGGGGGAAAATGGCTAAAACAAAATAATTAAATCAATCAACTTAAATACGGACATATATTTGCTTTTGTTTGATTTGATATTAAATAAGAAAAAATGAATTGAACTGATTTATATAAATTATATATTTTGTTAGATAATTTAAAATGTTATAGAACTTTTTGTAGCCTTGTCATATGTGGTTTTTATGAGTTTAACTATATTTAAATATGATTATTATAAATTACTTTTTATTATATTTTAAATGCTTGATTGTAACATATATTATCATTTTCTTATCAAAATTTGTTTTGATTCTTCAATTTCTTTGTTCTTTGTTTTTTTTAGAAATGTTGTTTTATCAACGATATTTTTCAATAGTAAATGAAGATATTAAGGTCCGGATTTTTACAAGGAAAAAATGAGTTCTATATTGAATTTTTAATAGTTATTTGTTTAATTTTAAATTATTAAAATTTGACTAAATTTGGAAGTATACATGAATGTAAATTTCTTGTTATACTATACTAGTGTTAAGTGAATAATTATAAGAGATTACAGATTAAATTTCACATAAAGATATTTCGATAAACAAATTCATCACTATGTTCAATGCTTGCTAAGCACATTTTAATTATAAAAATGATTTATCCATAACTTTAATAGATTGAATGTTTAGTTTTAGTAGCAATAATTATGTGGAATTTTAGAATATAATTATTATGATGGGATTTAGCATGGATCAATTCTTAATCCTTTTATTTATTTATTTTGGTGATAGATGAATTTTCGCGGCATATCCAAGTAAAGGTATTATGATGTATGTTATTTATGGATAACATAATTTTGATTGATAAGATTTGAAGTGGAATTAACGATAAGCTGAGGTTCGAAGGTAGACCTTGGAGTTCAAAGAATTTAGGTTGAGTAGAACCAAGACATAATATTTGGAGTAAAAGTTCAATGACATAGCCTGAAGCTATCGTAAAAGTGAGGCTTGATACAGAAGTCATTCAAATTAAAAGAGAGAAAATTTCAAGTATTTGGGTCTATTGTCCAAGAAAAAAGGAGATTGACGATAATATCACACATCATACAGGTGTAGGTTAGATGAAATGGGGGCTCGCATCCGAAGTCTTGTGTGATTAGAAGATGTCATCAAAACTTAAAGGCAAATTTTACAAAGCGATGATTAGACCGGCTATATATGTTGTATGGAGTTGAGTATTGGTCAGTCAAAAACTTGCTAATTCAAGAGAAAAAATGGTGTTTGGTTGAGAAAAGAGAGGAAGAAAATTTGTAACAGGCAAAGTTGTGCAGAGAGAGAGGCGGACGACATGATTATTTTGCGACGTATTAAATCATCCTGAATGTTGTTAAGACTCTCCCGTTCAAATTTACTCAGATTCATTCAGATTATTTATTTATTTATTTTAAAAAAAAACAAAAACAAATGAACTTAATATATTGAATCTGAATTTGTTGAGTGCAAACAAAATTAAGACATTCTAATGACTTTTGCCTTCTTAATCCTTTCCATGTCATGTCTATGTTCTATTGGCTATCATGTGCCTTTCTATATAGGTATGTTCATGTTTCATTCTGTCATTTTATATATAACACAATTCAATATCAACTTGTATTTTTTTTTAGGGGTATCTTTTAAATGATGTAGACTCAGGTATGTAGACATACGATTAAGCAACATGTTAAAATTTTTATATCCTACTTCGGGTGAGACCCCACCTGCTTTCAAGGGTTTAGTCCTATCTTTCATTACAATAGATTATTTCGCTTAAGGTATGTCGATCGGTGCCTTCTCTCGATAATCAATATTCAGTATGTAGAGGTTTCAAAAGTAGACAATAATATGTTGTCATGACACGTATTCCCATTATAGCTGTTGTATTGTTGTATGATAATTAACATTATGATTAATACAAAGTATCTATTTCATAAGAAATATCCCCTCAAATGCTTGAAATTATGTTTTCCGTTTATGTCTAAATAAACGTGTGCACTATATTATGTCATGCTATGGATTCGTTTGAGCTAACAATGCTCATGAGATTTTACCACTATAATGGATGCAATCTTTGTAGTCTCAAATTATAATGTAAAATCTTAATATATAAAAATAAAAAAGGAGTTTACCATGAATATATTCAAATTAAAAAATTGACGACCAACAATATTGTTCTCATTGGTGTGGGGATGTACAATATTACATTAATATCAGGGAATAAAAGCTTTAATTATGGCATTAAAACATACAACACCTCAACATTTAGTAATCTATGATGTTTATTTATTTCAACTTCAATTGATATACCTAATTTAATTAGATTTTATTACTTTAATTATGCTAGATTAGTTTTTTGCTTTTTTGCTCTTCCTCTCAAATTTAAATTTTTCTCATCAATTTATTTATTTAGTTATTTCTCAATACATGGGGAATGGACAAATTTTTAAAATTTAAATAAATGAATGTTAGTTAGGAACATCAAAGGTACTTGAAGGTTCTTCACCTTCTTTTTTTTTTTCTTTTTTTTTATTATTATTATTGTTATTGTTATTGTGCAAAAAAAAAAAAAAAACTAGGCAACCTTAACGATCTAGAATATAGAAAATATGTTGAGTAGGTTTTATTTTAGGTGTTAATTGAGTAGGTATTTATTAATTCAATTTGTTATTTTGAAGCGATTAATATTTTTTGCAAAAAAAATTCAAAACTTTTATTTTAATTGTCTGAGATATAAATATGCACCGTATGTTGAACTATAAATATATATGCATCATTTTTTTAGTGAGGAATATATTCACTCTAAATCGAGACATATTTACCCTTTTTCCCTCGAATAAAAGTAATCTGGACTTTTAGATTAAGAAATATTAAAATCTTAGCTTTATTTGGGAGAAAAAAAGGATCGGATTATATTTATTGTCATATTTTAGTACACATAATTGTGATCATTTGGCGGTTCTGTGCACGTCATAAATTCCTCATTTATGGCAGTGCAAATAGCAATTTTGAATTAATAGTAGTATTCCAGTAGGTTAAGAAATTTAAAACAAAATAATAAATTATCCTTTCTGCAAATTAGACCAGTTGTCACAATTATTTGGGAGTAGGTTTAACTATAGGAAAAATGCTTATCCAACTTTAAGAAACGACTTATTTATATCATCATTTAAAAGTTTGAATCATCCATGTCATTTCTGTTTGAGTAAAGGCTCATCCACGCCATTATTTGTTAATTGAAATGATATAGATGAGCCAAACTTTAAACAGATGACATAAATGAGTTTTTTCTCAAAGTTCGATTGCATATTAGAACATTTTTCTTTTATAAAAATGATTTAATTAATGACGTCGCTAAATCATAGTTGACCATAGGTAAAAAATGATTTTGCAAAATTAAAACTTTTTTCACTTAACAAATAATGGCATTGATGAGCCTTTTCTCAAATGGAAATGATATAGATGAACCAAACTTTTAACGAATGACATAGATGAAACGTTTCTCAAAGTTTGATGTATTTGAGTCTTTACCCTTTACTATATTATCCCCATTAATTGATTTTTAATAAATCTTAAAATATTATTTAGAAAATAAGTAATTAACACTAAGAATAAAAAACAAATTACAGAAACTCAAAGTTGTCGCATAAATTGAGACACGTGGATCATTATGTATGGCTAAACAGATAGAAAGTAGAAGTTCAGTAAAACCTCACTAAACTAATACTCGATAAATTAATAATCTTTCTAAGACAACATTTTTCTCCGGTCCTGACTTGGGTCAATGAAAAATATCACGCATTTCGATAAGATAATATATTTTCAGAAGACCCCTATATAAATATATGGTATCATTAATATTATAAATTTATAATTCTTCAAAAGTACAAATATATCTAAGACAATTTAGTGAAATATGATTCTATTATGTTTTTTTTGTTGTTGAAATTCAAATCTTGTTGAAGCTCATTTCTAACTTTTCTTATTGCATCCAAAAGTTTCGGTGTTGCCACAACTGCAAGTCTTTTTAAGTGCACGTGGAATGATCTCTTTTGTACTCACATAATACTTTACGTAATTGATTTGTCATTGCTGATTTTGTGACACCTTTTAAATGAGAACCATTTTTGGATTTGGTTTGAAGATATTTTTTATGTTGCTTATATAGTTTATTCTCTCACAATCATACATTGAATGTTTTTAGTAAAAATACAATGAATAATATTTGATTATTAAGAGGGTGTTTGGATTGGCTTAAAAGTTAGTCAAACCTACTTTTAAGTCAGTTTTTTACTTCTAAAAGTGTTTGACAAATATAAAAATATCTTAAAATAAGTCAAAAATGACTTAAAATAAGTTAGGAAGTGTTTGACAAGGTTAAAAATAACTTAAAATAAGTTTAAAATGACTTAAAATAAGTCAAAAAACAAAAGTAGGTCTCCCCTACTTTTTATTTTTTGACTTAAAAATCATTTAAGTTTGACTTTTTATTTTTGACTTAAAAACTACTTTTTAAGTCAATCCAAATGGGCTCTAAGAAACAATGACCATTTTGTATAATGAATTATTGAATACTTGAATTTATTTTACAATGAATCATTTAACAAAAATATATATATTACAATGAATCATACACATACATTGTATTTTATGTATAACAAATATATTTTTATATGAATTCAATAAATATAGTTAGTAAGATAAAATTATTTTGATGTATTCATTGAACTTTATAAATAATAAATAATTTTATTTTTATGTGAATTCAATAAATATGATACCATCAACGTCCACTTTTAATTGTCATAATTTTCTTTTTGAAGTCAAAACAATAATAATTTTAACTAACATTTTACGATGTATTTTTCATCATATTGATATGTAAAAAATTGAAATTTATAGTACTTTTCGTATAGTTTTTGAATATCTAATAAATTATTTTTATTTAAAATATAAAATTAATGTAATCTAATTTACCTTTGAAAATTAATCAAATTAACTTTCATTAATGAGTGGACATATATAGAAAATAAATTAATAAGTTACATTAATGATTCTAATGTAGTCAAAATTAACTTCATTCCCTGAATCTCAAAATTATAATATTTTATGATTCACCATTAATTTAGTGAGATTTTACATAAATGCTTTTTTTATAGAGTATAAATAAGTGATCCATTTTCAAAGTAACCATCACAATTTTTTTTCATAAAATGCAGTTGTTACCCATCTGTCATCGGAATGTTCTGCCGGTCTCCCTCATTTCTAGCCGGAGTTCAACTTCTGCTCTTCTCCATTGCTGCTCTCTCAACTCTTCATCTCTTCTCCATGGTATATACTATTTTGGATTATTTTTTTATTGAGCTAAGGGTTTATCGAAAAAAAACAAACAATAAATGTCAAGTAGTATGATATGTATGATATATGTGTGAGTAAAATAAATAAATAAATAAATAAATAAATAAATAAATTCTTTTTTCCTTTTGTTCAGTTATGGATGAGAAGAGGTTCATTGAAGTTTCTAAAAGCGGAAACTTGATTCCGCTGCACAAAACCATTTTTTCTGATCATCTGACTCCGGTGTTGGCATACCGATGTTTGGTGAAAGAAGAGGATCGTGAAGCTCCAAGTTTTCTATATGAGTCAGTTGAAGGTTCTAGTGTTGTAAGTTTTTTTTTTTTAGCTTTTTGATTGATTTGATATATATAGATAGATATTTATCGGAAACAACCTCTCTACCTGCATGAGGTAGTTGTAAGGTCTGAATACACGCTATCCTCCCTAGATTCCACTGGTTATGTTGTGGTTGATCATGCTAGGTAAAAGTTATAGTTGTTTCTCTCAGGGTCGATACAGCGTGGTGGGAGCTCAACCATCCATGGAAATTGTAGTTAAGGAACACAACGTGACTATATTGGACCACCATGCTGGAAAATTGACTCAGAAGATGGTCGAAGATCCGATGACAATTCCAGCAAGTATTTCCAAGGGATGGAAGCCCGGACTTATTGATGATGAACTACCGGATACTTTTTGTGGTGAGGATTCTGTTTTCACTAATTGTGGTATGAGTAACTTATTTAATTAGTTTCCCACTATAGCTTGCTACAAGGAATAAATATAGGGCTCCGCTCTCGATTAACAACTAGATTTCACTGGAAAACATACACTTATATATTCAGGGGTGGATCTAAGGCCCCGCGAGGGTGTTCACCTGAATACATAAGTGTCATAAATATTTCCACATGTGTTGAAGTAGTTGAGAAATAAAGTAATATGTATGAATAAAAAAAAGTTGCACTTATGGTATGTTATCTAGTAGTAGTTATTATAAATCAACTCCCCAATTCTCAACCAACTCCAATAATTTTTTTAAATGAACTGCATTTTCTGTTGGGAGCTTCCATATAATTTAGTCAATCTGATCGGTTCCATCTCATTACGTACAGTCTAGTCATAGATGTAGTTTTGCATCAAAATTCAGAAGTTTAGCAACAATAATACTAGAATAGGGTATGTTGTTGTATTTGGGAAGGCTACTACAGCTTACGTACAGTCTAGTCATAGATGTAGTTTTGCATCAGAATTTGGAAGTTTAGCAACAATAGTACTAGAATAGGGTATGTTGTTATATTTGGGAAGGCTACTACAGCTTACGTACAGTCTAGTCATAGATGTAGTTTAGCATCAGAATTCGAGATGTTTAGCATGCTTCAGCAACAATAGTACTAGAATAGGGTATGTTGTTGTTGTATTTGGGAAGGCTACTACAGCTTGAGCTCCATGCACATGATTTGCTGGCATGATCACTTCACTCTGCATTTTCTTAATTAAATCACAAGTTTACTGTCATTAATATCACTTCAAACAGGTGGATGGTTTGGTTACTTCTCATATGACACAGTTCGGTATGTAGAGAACAAGAAGTTACCATTCCTAAGGGCTCCAGAGGATGACCGGAACCTTGCAGATATTCAGTTAGGACTTTATGAGGATGTCATTGTATTTGATCATGTAGAGAAGGTATGTTTGTCGAATTTTTCACTTATGAGTAGTCTCTCTATCCATTACTTCTTATATGTCCGGCCTTTTCAAAGTCAAGCTGTTATCTTCGTTTGTTTTTGATTTACACTTGGTGCATATATATGAGAACAGGATAAATACTTCTTGTTCCTGCAGAAAGTGCATGTGATTCACTGGGTGCGGTTGGATCAATATTCCTCTCTTCCTGAGGCTTATCTTGATGGGAAGAAACACTTGGAAATATTAATGTCTAGAGTACAAGGAATCGAGTCGTAAGTCCTTTTTCGTTTTCCTTTTTGCATAAAAACAAGCAGTTGAGAAACATTATTTACATATTGAATTTTTAATTTTTTAGTCCAAGGTTATCTCCCGGTTCTGTGGATTTCTGTATTCATGAATTTGGAACTTCTTTAACCACGGAAAACATGGCACGTGAGGAGTACAAGAATGCCATCTTACAGGCAAAGGAACACATTGCTTCTGGAGACATACATCAAATTGTTTTGAGTCAACGTTTTGAGAGAAGAACATTTGCTGATCCATTTGAAGTCTATAGAGCATTAAGAATTGTGAATCCAAGTCCATACATGACTTACATACAAGTAAGTAGTTCGTTCTTTGCGTTCTCAGTGTGAGTAAATGTTTGATATTCCTAGTTACCTGTGCTTCAGTGAAGTTACTATGTTATCTTTTCTATATCAGGCCAGAGGCTGTACTTTAGTTGCATCGAGTCCAGAAACTTTGACGCGTGTGAAGAAAGTAAGAGGGATGATCTTGTTCTTCTCCCTTTTTCTCTGTTTCACACATTTAATTAGTTTTTAGGAGTTTGTAATGTTCATTTGTTCCATTGACAGAGAAGAATTGTTAATCGACCATTAGCTGGGACAAGCAGAAGAGGGAGGACACCTGATGAGGATGTGATGTTGGAAATGCAGATGTTAAAAGATGAGAAACAATGTGCCGAGCACATCATGCTAGTCGATTTAGGACGAAATGATGTAAGAAAGGTTTAATACTATAATTTTTTGTTAGTTGTTATCTCTGATTTATCACAGTGTTAGCATCTGTCTTGTGTTCCTGATGAATATGTTTTGACATGCACTTGAAAAATACGATGAGTTACCGAAATTTCAACATTTTTCTTGCTATAGGTATCAAAACCTGGTTCTGTGAATGTTCATCTTTTGTTGTTTCATGTGATGCAAAATCTGACTTCCTACTACATGATATGTCTAGACAATCTTTACAAGCATGGCATTTTTTCTGCTACAGGTGTCGGGAGAGTTGCTTGATCATTTAACCTGTTGGGATACACTGAGAGCTGCATTGCCTGTTGGGACCATCTGTGGAGCACCAAAGGTTACACTCCCGACTTTAAATTCGTTGGTCATTCATTTTTTATGGAAATGTTACAAATCCCAGGATAACTTGTTCCCCAACCAAACGAGCTTATCTATTTGTCTTAATAGATAAGCTTTAACATGCTGCTACAAATTTGTACACTATGGAATTATTTATAGTCCTGTTCTTTGTTCATGTATGATCCAGGTTAAGGCGATGGAGTTGATCGATCAACTAGAAGTGGGTCGGAGAGGGCCTTACAGTGGTGGATTTGGAGGCATTTCATTTTCAGGTGACATGGACATAGGATTAGCTATAAGGACGATGGTATTCATGAACGGACCTCGTTATGACACAATGTACTCATACACCAATGCCAGCAAGCGTCAGGAATGGGTTGCACATCTCCAATCTGAGGCTCGAATCGTCGCTGAGAGTGATCCTGATGAGAAACAGAAAGAATGTGAAGATAAAGTAGCTTGTCTATGCAGGGCAATTGACTTGGCTGAATCAACTTTTGTTAAGGGAAGATCATCCGTACTTAAGATAAATGGTTCTGTGCCAAATGTATTTTCAAGGGCCAGAATACATGAAAAAAAAAAACTAACTAGCCAAATGAAATGAGAATGAATTCGGAGTATCTTAGTTGCTCAGTTAGTGAGGTTTCAGATCCCCCACCTTGTAATCTCACTACAATATTTAAAATGAGTATTTTTAAACAACTCTCTATATAAATGCTGCTAAAATTTTTGGCGATTCTGAATGCGTCGACATTAACTCAATTGCCAATATTGCCACTAAAAGTAATCTATAACAACAATAAATGCAATGATATTAACTCATTAATCAAATCTAAATATACAGATATAGATAGATTCTAGTCTGCTAACGAACATTTTTTTTCTTCATATATGCCATAGAATTTGACAAATAATATTCTAACGCTTCTTTGGGAATTTGACAAATAATTTTCCTGACAAAGACATCTTTGCGTAGCTTATTTATCAAACTCGAATTGCTACGTAACATAATTATATAGATTAATTAATACAAAACTAAATCAAAATTTACAATTTTTTTACTTTTCTTATGGCATAATATATTGATTTTGTTCATGCGTGAATGTACTATATAAACCTCTTCATAAAAAACAAAAATTAAATAAAGACAAAGAAGACAATATTATTAATTGTTATGTTTTTAAGAAAAGCAAAAGAACTTAGTACGGACTTTAACTTTATGAAAGAAGAGCAATATTATTAATTGCATATCCTCTATTGTTTATATAGATGTCACTTAGGGCTGTTCAACACCGAATCAAAACCGATAATCCGAACCAAAAAATATTTATTGATTTATCAATATTGGGTTATTGGTTCAACGGTTTTGATAGCGGTTTTGATTTTTTTGTTATCGGGTTATCGATTCTTAACGGTTTAAGGTTTTTTCTTAACGGGTTAATCGATAAATCGATAGTAAATTATATAATTATATTTATACCATTTTGTAATAAAGTCCTTGACTTAGAGTTTGGTTTCCTACTTTTATTTTTGGTTGTCTCAAACAATTGGTTATTCTACAATGTAAAAGTGTTTGCTTTTGAGCAAAATGTAACTTGTGAACTCACGTGCATGGTTTATTTGGTTTGTCACCTTGTTTCTAAGTGATTTTCAATATTTTTTTTGGTGTTAAATCTTAACGGTTAAATCGATAACCGAACCGATAACGATTGAAAACCGATAAACCAATAACCGATAATCCAATATCTTAATTGTTCTATAACTGTTTAGCATCTCTACAAACTGATAACCAGTAAGCCAAACCGATAAACTTCAAAACCGAATTGAACCGATCGATACGCAACTCTAAGTCGTCACTTATTAAAAATTAACTTGAAATATACACTCAACTACTCTGGCAATTGTCATTAACTATATAAATGGATCATGCTTTAGGCACATTAATTTTGATTATTGTTAACTATTTGAACCTTTTCTTAATACTATATCTAACATATGTATATATTTTATGGATGGAGATGTTATGAAAAATACTTTATCAATAACATTGTAGGGAATTGTTTTAAGCTTGAGGCTTGTTAATGAAACTCCCTTAAGAATATTTCACATGATGTAAATGCATCCTCAGTATTCAACAAGAACTTATGATAGATAACTAGGAAAATATTTATGAAATGATCCGGTTGGTTATTTTTTGGAAAATTACCATTTTGCCCCCCCCCCTTATTTTGACTCCAAGTTGTTTCTAATGGAGTATTGGAACTTGATTTCGAACTTCGAATTTAAAGTTGAGGATTTGTGAATTTTAAATTTGAAAGGCTTGAGTTGCTTAAAAGTGGGTTTCAGAGTCTTTTAGAGTTTTAAGTGTCGGAATAGAATTCCATCAATTCCATTAGTTTCGGAATGCGGAAATTGGTCTATAAGAGTTGTTTTCAAATTCAGAATCTTTTTGAGGATTTGACGTCCAACGTTGTGGAATAATGGAAAATTAGCCTTTGGGTTGACTTTGGTCAACATTCGGGGTTTAGATGCTTGATCGGAATTCCAAGAGTTCTATTGGATTTGGATAATTTTATTTCTAAGCGAGGTCTTGATTTAATTTTTGGAGGTCCCGAGCTAGTTTTTGCCTTTTTAGGCATTGTGTTAGTTTCTAGGATGTGGGGTGAAGGAGACCTCAAATTCATATTTTGATGGTTCCATTGAGTCCGGAAAGCCGAGTATAATTGATTTGCATGTATGATTTGTGTGTACGGGGTTCCGAACGAATCCCACAGGTCCATTCGATGATTTATTCTGGTTGAATTTTCTGGTGTCTGCTAACCTCGCTTTTGCGAAGGTTAGTCCGCTTAAGTGAACCTTGGCGAAAGTGAATGGAACATCGCTTTTGCGAAGGGGTCTATTTCAGCGGGGTTCGCTTAAGTGAACCGGAGGCCACTTTTGCGATGTCCACTTAACTAAAATGAAGATTTTGAATTGATTTTATTCTTTTTTTCGAAATGGTTTTCACTAATGAGTTCCTAATGCCTTTAATATCATTTTTCAAGTATTAGTTTTAGGATTCAAACCTCTTTTTTTGAAATTGAGTTTTAAGTTGATTAACTCATTCTTTCAAAGTAATTGATATGCGTATTGTTTTTCTCGAAAAGTGACTGAGAATACTTGATTGTTATAGATTGTGTTGCTTTGGAAGTGATTCGGAAGGGGAAAACTCAAGCTTTAGATTTATTAATTAATTTCTTTAAGACAAGTGATCTCTTAAACTTTGTAATCTCGTAGAATTGTTTACTTCCCTTCATTGTATGTGAGTTAGGGAGTAATTGGGATTGAGGTGAAGGGTTTATTGCTCCACATGATCATTGTTAACTAACAAAAGAAGAGAAAAACATGAAAATCCTTCTTGATGAAAATGATAAATCGTGAATATCCTTGTTTTGTTCCCTATTTGATTGGTTGGTGAATTGCTTGAATGCATGAACGTGGACTTGAATTGATTTAAACTGCTAGAATTGTTGTCTCTTCTGTATGGTGTAATATTACTTGTGTAAATTGATTGTTGGCCACCATGATGAGACATGTGATAACTTGTGATGCTGAGGTCATTTCCAGTAAGAGCTTGTGATGCTGAGCCCAGCTGAGGTCATTTCTGACAAGAGCTTGTGATGCTGAGGTCATTTTTGGCTAGTGATTGATATAAAGACGAAGTTATTTTAATCTAGTGATTGAAATAAACCCGAGGTCATTTCTGGCTAGTAATTGATACAAATCTGAGGTCATTTTTGGCTAGTGATTGATATAAACCCAAGGTCATTTTCAGCTAAAGATTGATATAGAGCCGATGTAAAATGGTTCTGGCGAGAATTGATTCTCGTGTTTTGCTGCATTTTGATGCTTATGATCGACCTATTGTTTAATGCGATTGATGTACTTGATACTTGTGATTTAACAACTTGATGCATGTTGGTTCTTGACTTGTGGCTTTTGGACAGTGAATTTTGAATCTTGTGACCTGCTTATTGTAGAATTGTTAGGTTGGACTGATTTCTATGCAGGTTGTAGCTTAAGGAGGTTTGGTTGGAACGACAATGAGTATTCGATTTCTAGCTAGTTGCTTGATTTGTTAGGTTTCTTGTTGGGTACCGTGTTGTTGATACTCAACCCTTGCTTCTACACTTATGTGGGTTCTAAGCTCGGTTCTGTGTGATCATCCTTCTTCTCCTACTTACCGAGGTTTATCAAAGGACTAGTAAGAGGTAGTTGTTTGTCATCCCGACTGACTCTCTTTTCCTTTATGTTATGCTTTGTTCTATTTGACAAACAAAGACATTAAGACTTGTATTTATTTCTTAATTCTACACTTTAAGTATTAGAGACTTGTACACTGACAACTAGATTTTGGGGTGTTAATAGAATGGATAATTTCTCCGTCTTTCTCTTGTCCTTGCTTTATCTTTCTGCTTTTCTTTCATTTCGTTTGGTTGAGGCTGACTTGTCTTTCTGGGAATAGACAAGTGTCATCACGTCTATTTTTGAGTTGTGACAAATGATATCAGAGTTATGTTCATAGGTCTCATGTGTGTACAAACCAAGTCTAAGTAGAGACTCAAGGATACATATACATCTATACTTATCTTTGAGAGGCTATGAAGACTGTTAGGAAGCTTTCCTTTGTTCATTCTTTCTTATCGTGCGTGGTTTCCTTTGTTAGTGCTTAGTTGTTGCATGTTGGTTTGGCACATGCCGAGGACTAGAGCTTCTGTTTCCAGAGGTAGGGGGAACAATTCTTGAGGCAGTTGAGACCTCAACTAGGGGTAGTGGTTGGGCTAGAGCTAGAGACCATGCTCGTGGAATTGCACCAGCTAGAGGCCGTGCCCATGAATCGGCACCAGCTAGAGGCAGAGCTAGAGAGACTTCAGTTAAGCCACATATTGAGGTTGCTTAGGACCAGGTTCCTCACATGTTTGGAGCTCACTTGTTTTAGGAGACTTTATTGAGGATACTTGGTGCGCTATAGAACCTTTCTCAGGGTGGTGGAATAGGTATACCACATGGTTCTCAAGCTAAATTAGGAGCGCAGACTCCAGGTTAGCAGCAACAGACTTGGGGTATTCAGGATCAAATGGGTCAATCACAAGTGGTTCTGGCACCGATTATAGGTGTTCAAATTTCTCCTAAGATTATTCTGGCGATATTTGAGCAGTAGTGTTATGAGAGGTTTTAGAAGATTAAACCACCCGAGTTTCAAGGTGGTAAGAGCGATGATACTCATGAGAAGTGGGTATGATGGATGCTCGTGATGTTCATTTTATTGCTTTTCAACTGCGCGGACGCGCCAGTGAGCGGTGGACTTTTGGGAGATCTAGATTAGTTGGATCTTCTCCAGTAGAGTGAGATGTGTTTTCCCGTGCTTCCCAGGACCGCTTCATTCCTTGGAGAGTGGAGTCAATGGAGGTTTGAGAACTTGAGATGGGGCAATTTGTCTGTGACTGAGTATGAGGCCCGATTCTGTAAGCATTCTAAGCATGCTATTACTATTGTTCCCGATGAGGCAGAGAGAGTTCACTGGTTTGTAAGAGGGTTGACTTTCTTTAAGTTTTATGTGAATTCAATAAATATGATACTACCTCTGTCCATTTTTAATTGTCATAATTTTCTTTTTTGAAGTCAGACGATGATAACTTTGACTAACATTTTATGATGTATTTTTTCATCATATTGATATGCAAAAAGTTTGAAATTATAATACTAATCATATGATTTTTGAATATCTAATTTTTAAAAAAAATATCAAATTAATGTAATCTAATTTAACTTTGAAAATTAGTCAAATTGACTTTTGAAAAGTGCAATATGACAATTAAAAGCTGACAGATATAGTATATAAATTAATAGGTTACTTTAATGATTCTAATGTAGTCAAAATTATCCTTCATTCACTGAATCTCTCAAAATAATAATATTTTATGGTCCACCATTAATTTTGTGAGATTTTAATGTAAATGTTTTTTTTAGAGTAAAAATAAGTGATCCATTTCAATATTATCCCTATTAATTGATTTTTAATAAATGTTAAAATATTTTTTAGAAAATAAGTAATTAATACTTATAAAAAGATTAAACTAAAGAAACTCAAAGTTGCCACATGAACTGAGACATGTGGATCATTATGTATGGCCAAACAGATAGAAAGTAGAAGTTTAGTAAAATCTCACCAAATTAATACTCGATAAATTAATAATCTTTATATGACAATATTTTCCTCCGATTCCGACTTGAGTCAATGAAAAAAATCACCCATTTCGATAAGATAATAAGATAATATATTTTTAGAAGACCCCTATATAAATATATGACTGATTTTTGTGATATCTTTTAAATGAGAAGCCATTTTTGGATATGGTTTCAAGAAATTTCCTATGTTGCTTATATAATTTATTCTCATCATGTAACGACCGGTTTCCGTCGTTATAGAAAAACCAACGGAGAAAATTTTTGGGCTGAAAAACTTTTTCATAGTAACTTGAGATTTCCCAACCTAGTCCAGATTCAGACGAAATCAAAGTCAGTAAGGTCGAAGGAAATCTGATAGCAATTGGCTGATTTTAATATGATTTTAATTACATGAGTAGATAACTAACACGTTAAGGAATCCGTAAGACTTTACATAATTGAATTCGGGTGAGTAGAACTCACGAAACTGATCTTGGTGTGAACGGGTAATTTCTGAGTGTCGTTGGTTGAAGGTGTGTTGTGAAATGGGGTCTTGGAATTATTAAAATAGCTCACTATTTCGTTCAAGCCGCTGAGGCGGGATTTTTCCCGCCTGGGAGGGGCCGCTGTAGCGGGGTGAGGACCACTGTGGCGTGTCCGATGCGACTTAAGTCGGAAATAAACCCCACAACGTCTTTATTCTGCACTTTTCGACTTTGAGAGTAAGGAGACGAAACCCATGCGATTCTTGACATCATCTTTAATGCTAAAGGTAAGGTCTTAACTCCCCGAATTCATTTTTCAATCCGTAAAACGTAATCTAATGGGTAAATATCGATGGGGGAGGGTTATGATCTAGAAATTATGGTGGAAAAATCTCTAATTTGGATAGAGGGATCATGGGTATGATCTAGGGTTGTTAGAATTGTTAGTAATCCGGGTAATTAGTGATTGTTTATTGATTCCTGTATTATATTGATTGTTTTAGACCAAGAACAAGCGGAACAAATTCGAAACAGGAATGATCAAGTTTCTTAGGATTTCAAGCTTATTTCGAGGTAGGTGATGGTTATGATTCTATGATTGTGTGATGTATGTTTGTTCTTGCTTCATTATAATACTTGTATGTATGCGAATGTTGAGTTAGTGATCACACAATTTCTAAATGAAGATAGATGAATGATGAATGCCATGAATAATGACTTGATTGTATGATTATGTGAATGTACTTTGTGATTGTGATTGTGACTTGTTGAATGGATCGGGTGATGTGTTTCGACACACTAACTAGGATCGGTTGCCACGTTCTGGCATAATTATGGGATCGATTGCCATGTTCCAGCATAAACATTGGATTGGGTACCATGTTCCGGTGTGCTAACTGTTTGAGTTTGGGTTCCATGAGTGGACCAATGAGTTGACATAATTATGTATCTTGAGAAATGTGAAATTGTACCTTGTTTGTAAGTGTTGATGATATTGTATATGTTTGATATATATATGCGTGTGATTATATTGTTGTAATGACTTATGTATGTTGCACTTAGTGGAATAGCCGCGTGATCCTACCAGTACACTGTGGTTGTGTACTGATACTGCACTTGCTCTTTTTTTATGAGTACAAGGCATCTTCAAACGGCTATTGACATACCTCGCTTAGAAGATCAATGATAGCCAATCGAATTCAAGGGTGAGCCAGTTCTTTCGGGCTGCCTTGAGTTCTCTTTCTGTTTACGTCCACATTTCGGACTTAGATTAGTTCTTTAGACTTCTTATGTTTAGTTTGGGTTGTACCCATTTTCCTTTAGACTTTTGGTTCATTGTTAGATGTTTTGGTACATTGACTTTCAAGTTCTTGGTGTATTTTCCGCATTGTTTAGTTGATAGATCTTTTGGAAGTTTATGGGAACTTCAGTCTTTAGCTATTTAACTTGCTTCCGTAACTTAAATGCTTTAGTTTTTGGTTTAGTTGCTTGGTTTGGGTTGTAGTAGTGGTTCTCCCATCGGAGGGTTAGTGTGGTTGCCAATTACGACGGTCGGGATCGTGACACATCATCATACATTGGATGTTTTTAGTAAATATATAATGAATAATAATTTGATTATTAAGAAACAATGAACATTTTGTATAATTAATTTAATTTTATAATGAATTATTGAATTTATTTTACAATGAATCATTTAACAAAAAATATATATATTAGAATGAATCATACACATACATTGTACTTTATGTATAATAAATATATTTTTGTATGAATTCATTAAATGTAATTAGTAAGATACAATCATTTTGATGTATTCATTGTACTTTATATATAATAAATAATTTTATTTTTATGTGAATTCAATAAATATTCAACCACCTTCGTCCACTTTTAATTGTCACAGTTTTTTTTGAAGTCAAACGATAATAACTTTGACTAACATTTTACGATGTATTTTTTCATCATATTGATATGCAAAAAAATAGAATTTATAATACTCTTCGTATAATTTTTGAATATCTATTTTTTTTGTTTAAAATATCGAATTAATGTAATCTAATTTAACTTTGAAAATAAGTCAAATTGACTTTTGAAAAGTGCAATATGACAATTAAAAGTGGACAAATATAGTATATATATATATATTAATAAGCTACATTAATGATTCTAATGTAGTCAAAATTAACCTTCATTCACTGAATATCTCAAAATATTAATATTTAATGGTTCAACATTAATTTCGTGAGATTTTACTATAAATGTTTTTTTTGAGAGTATAAATAAGTGATCGATTTTCACAGTCACTATCACAAAATCTTTCATTTCAATTTTGAACACCATAAAATGCAGTTGTTACCTATCCCTCATCGGAATATTCTGCCGTTCTCCCTCATTTTTAGTCGGAGTTCAACTTATGCTCGTTTCCATTGCTGCTCTCTCAACTCTTCATCTCTTCATCATGGTATATATCTATTGCCCTTCCTAACTACTCAGTTCGTCTCAATTTATGTTACATAGTTTGATTGTTTGGATCATTTTCGTTACTTTTAGAGTCGAACACACTTAATGTCTAAGATCTGAATGATTAAGATTAAGATCTTCATTAAGTGCTAGCCTTAGTGGTTATAAATTACTTTTAGCAACAATATTTATTGTCGTAAAAACTTATAACGACAATTGAGTTAATGTCATTGCATACAACACTCTATATAAATCCTGCTAAAGTGTTTGGTGATTTTGGATGCAATGACATTATCTCAATTGCCCTTAGAAGTTTTTACAACAATAAATATTGTCAAAAGCCAAATAAGTTAAATATGTTTAAATGACTTAAAATAAGTCAAAAGCCAAAGTAGGTCTCCCCCCTACTTTTTTATTTTTTGAGTTATAAGTCATTTAGGTTTATCTTTTTATTTTTGACTTAAAAACTATTTTTTTAAGTCAATCCAAACGGGCTCTAAGAAACAATGAATATTTTGTATAATGAATTTAATTTTCTAATGAATTATCGTTGTTGAATTTATTTTACAATGAAGCATTTAACAAAAAAAAAATATTACAATGAATCATACACATACATTGTATTTTATGTATAATGAATATATTTTTATTTGAATTCAATATATATAATTAGTAAGATACAATTATTTTGATGTGTTCATTATACTTTATATATAATAAACAATTTTATTTTTATGTGCATTCAATAAATATGATACTACTCCCGTCTACTTTTAATTGTCATAATTTTCTTTTCTGAAGTCCAAAGATAATAACTTTGACTAACATTTAATGATGTATTTTTTCATCATATTGATATGCAAAAAAAATAGAATTTATAGTACTTTTCGTATAGTTTTTGAATATCTAAATTATTTTTGTTTAAAATATTGAATTAATGTAATCTAATTGAACTTTGAAAATTAGTCAAATTGACTTTCATTAATGAGTGGACAGATATAGAATATAAATTAATAAGTTACATTAATGATTCTAATGTAGTCAAAAGTAATCTTCGTTCACTGAATCTCAAAATAATAATATTTTATGGTCTTCCATTAATTTCATGAGATTTTACTATAAATGTTTTATTTTGAGAGTATGAAATAGTGATCAATTTTCACAGTCACCATCACAAAATCTTTCATAAAATGCAGTTGTTACTTATTTGTCATCGGAATGTTGTGCCGGTCTCTCTCATTTCTAGCCGGATTTCAACTTCTGCTCGTCTTCATTGCTCCTCTCTCAACTCTTCATCTCTTCGTCATGGTATATATCTCTTGCCGTACCTAACTACTCCGTTTGTCTCAATTTATGTGACGTAATTTGACTGTTTGGATTGTTTTCATTATTTATTTCTCTATACTTCTTTGGATTGGTTTTTTTATTGAACTAAGGGTCTATAAAAAAAAACAATAAATGTCAAGTAGTATGATATGTACGATATATGTGTGAGTAAAATAAATAAATAAATAAATTGTTTTATTTATTACTTAGCTTTTTGATTGATTTGATATATACATATTTATCGGAAACAACCTCTCTATCTCCATGAGGTAGTTGTAAGGTCTAGGTACACTCTATCCTCCCCAGATTCCACTGGTTATGTTGTGGTTGATCATGCTATGTAAAAGTTATACTTGTTTCTCTCAGGGTCGATACAGCGTGGTGGGAGCTCAACCATCCATGGAAATTGTAGTTAAGGAACACAATGTGACTATATTGGACCACCATGCTGGAAAATTGACAGCGAAGATGGTCGAAGATTCGATGACAAGTATTTCCAACGGATGGAATCCCAGACTTATTGATGATGAACTACCTGATACTTTTTGTGGTGAGGATTCTGTTTTCACTAATTGTGGTATGAGTAACTTATTTAATTAGTTTCCCACTATAGCTTGCTACAAGCAATAAATATAGGGCTCTACTCTCGATTAACAACTAGATTTCACTGGAAAACATACACTTATATATTCAGGGGCAAATCTAAGGCCCCGGAAAGGTGTTCATCTGAATACATAAGTGTCATAAATAGTTCCACATGTGTTGAAGTAGTTGAGAAATAAAGTAATATGTATGACACCTACATAAAAAAAAGTTGCACTTATGGTATGTTATCTAGTAGTAGTTACTATAAATCAACTCATCCCCAATTCTCAAACAACTCCAATATAATTTTTAAATGAACTGCATTTTCTGTTGGGAGCTTCCATATATATAATTTAGTCAATCTCATCGGTTCCATCTCATTACGTATAGTCTAGTCATAGATGTAGTTTTGCATCAGAATTTGGAAGTTTAATATGCTTCAGCAACCACTACTAGTGATCTCGGGACCAGGTCCCTCGACAAAACAACAGTGCAGAAGTAAAAATGCGGAAAATAAATAGCACAATGTAAAACATGCACAAGAGTTTTACATGGAAACCCCTTTGCTCAAGGGCGGTGAAAACCACGACCTGTCCTCACAGGCTTTTCAACCCAAACTCCATTTCACTCGGAGCAACGATTCAGATTATAACTTCTTGCAACCTAGGAATTTACCTCTAAATCCCTTCCCCCTCAATGTAGTAACTCTACCACAAAAAAAGCAACTAAGGAGATACCACACTGCCCACTAAGCTACCTAACTCTAGATAACTTAGAATTTGACTAAGTAGATACAACACTGCCCACTAAATCAGTTACTCTTAACTGACTTAGACGTTTAGATGAACAGAACAAAAAATCTAATTCCATTATAATATCGGAATAAATTTACAATTTAAGCATATAAGATACATAACTCTAAATACAACAAGACTCTTCAGTACTCCAACTGGCCCCTTGTTGATATGAGCAATGTTCTTCCGTGAAGATGACTTTCTTTTTTCAAGCTTGTGATTTTTCAGAAAAAATCCAAATTTTGTTTGCCAAATCTTAAGTTTGTGTTTTGTGTTGAGAGATTATATCAAAATGAACACAAACTTCTTGGGACCGCCATTGGTTGAGAGCTTGTCTCTCTGGAAAGATGTGCACCTACCACATCAAAAGTGATAAATTTTTTGATAGATGTCTTGTCGTCCTTTCACATACGCAGTCTTGAAGGGACCAGGTCTCTTACAAACTTTTCTTAGTGAGTTCTTGAGAGATTTGCTGGCTCCTTCTCCTTTTGAATGAATGATTTAATTTGTTGTTTGTCATGTTGACTAAGTCAACCATAAAGTGTTATTGACCATTGGACAAACAACCTTATCCATTATGATTGGTGTTGTACGATGATGCCTCACCAACCTCTGACAGGACAACTTTACAATTGTACACCACTATAGATCTGGATGAGCGAACTCAACCAGGGACCGGGTCCCTGCAATTGTGAGCCACAGAAACAGACAGTATCGTCCACTCTTCCTATTGGTGCAGTACACTGCACTTATCACCTACCACCTCACATGACAACTTTACAACTGTACTCTATTTGAATATGGACAAGAGCACTCTGCCAGGGACCAACCCCTGCATTTGTGAGGATCATCAAAACACCTAGAATATAACATTTCCCCCCTTTTTGATGATGACACACAAATATTTCTCACACTGAGTTTATTCATTCATTTCACTGTCATCAGTCCCAATAACAAGGATCTGGTTCCTTGTTAGATCTCTAAGTTTGTTAAATCATCAAAATTTAATATCATCTTCAAAATAACATTTCCCCCCTTTTTGATGATAACAAACTTATTCACCAGTTCCCCCTTTCAATAAGAACTCTTCAGGTAACTGGAGTTTCATCATCCCCGAGGTTTGTCAAATCAGCAAAATGTCAAAATAACATTTCCCCCCTTTATGATGATGACAAACTTGTTCATTTTCTTGCCCCTATCGGTATGACCATGTCTTCTACAAGTAGCTAGCATTGATTCCCCATATCGGCATGACCATGTCTTCTTCAAGTAGCTAACCTTATTGATCTCGTATCTTAAGATTCTCCCTATCGGCATGACCATGTTTTCTTCAAGTAGCTAACATAATTGATCTCATACGTCAACAATTTCCCCCCTTTTGACATCATAAAAAAGAGTTAGAGCAGTAAACCAAGTTGACAGAAATGCAGTTCAAGCAAATTCATGGCCACTTGGGCAACACTGAGCATGAGTAAAAATGCATAAATTAATGAGACAAGTCAGTAGAAACAAGACATTTTTCATCCATAAATAAAAGATCAGCCATTAAAGCATTGCAATATGATTGCGAATGAAAACCAGAACAATGCCCACTCAGTTTTGATAGAAAAAGAGGAATGCAGATTGGCATAGAAAGTTAGGAAGAGAAGGGATGACTTAGAGGCAATGGATTGAAAGAATAAATTAGTAGAGCATATACCTTAGCATGGTATTTCAGAAGCCTTTCTTGAAGCTCACATTCTTTGCTACCCAGGCTTAATGTTGAACCTTCAGGGATGTCAATTGTTTTTTCAACCTGGTCCCTCTGATTGTGCTGTTTCGGAAGCTGAGCCTTAAGACAAACTATTTCAGTATCCTGTTAGCAATAACAACTACCATAGCTTCCAACGCATGCCTGAGTTTCTCATGACAAAAAGATTGGTAGAATCAAACTTACTCAAGGCCTCTGAGATGAATGGATCAATAACTGAGGAACCATATCATTTTCTTTTTCATTTTTTTAAAGTCAGACACCCTCCTATTCAGAAAACTTTGAGTTCTCAGAATATCAACCTCTTCCTTTTTGAACATCATCTTTTCTACATTTTCCTTTCTGTTTATAGGACCTGGTCCCTCTTCACACGTAAAAACAACTTCATCAGAAAATTCTCCAGTAAGAGCAAATGGTTTAACCATTTGAAGTGTTTTTTGAGAAAGGAGAAAAATATGGTTTTGAAAATTTCTGATTTTGGAAGCGAATTTGAAAAGAAATATGGAGTATATATAAAGTGAAAGGAAGTGTCATTTTGGTACTCAAATGATGGGACAACGGTCAGATACCGGAATGACAGACATGTGGCAATTGCAACTGTTCTTATGCATAATTCAAACTGCAATGTTAACAGTGCTAACCTTTGATAACGGACTGGGTCCCTCTCTGTAATTTGAATGTGATTGCCTAGATCTGTCCTAACCTCCCTTTTCCTTCAGCCCTTTTCCCATGTGTGTATACCTACAAAATGTATGAGACTGAATTTGCTAAAACATACATAACTGAAAAGTAAGGATACCTGCTCCCCTTGCATAGTTGATTAATGTTTCAAGGACACTTCTTCCAATTCCAAGTGTCTATGATCGCTAGTCAGTATATATCCCAACTAAGTGAGTTGGGATCGTTCCCATAGAGAGTACGTGCTTAAGATTCAATAGGTAAGTACGAATAAGTTCAAATCAATCATAGGAATAAACATTATCAATTAAAATCATAATTTAGATCAGGGGTTGACACTAATGTCAAATGGGTTTTTTGGTTGTGAAATTAACAAATCCAAATAGCAGCCAATAACACCAAAAATAGCAATAATGAGACGGGTTCTTGGGATGTGATTCGATTACAAACTATTATAGACAAATGGGTAGTTGCAACTATTAGAAAACAACTGAAAATTAGTGAGTAAGCTAGACTATAGAGGGGATAAACTTTCTCTCAAACAATTTACCCTGAATCTAGTCGATTTCTCTCGAACATCGACAAGCATGCAAAATAAGAACTGCCCACACCTTAGTCCATTCACTCTCTTGAGCTGAATGTGTGGAAAAGGGTTTAGGATTCACTCTCTCAAGCTGAACCCAGGCCAACCCAATACCCACCGACCATCAATCAAATGCCTTAGTTCTAAGACCTCTCTCTCGAACAAGCCAAGAACATAAAGGTGAAATCACACAAATGTGGAATCACATTTGCAACTGCAATTCCTAATTTAACCCACAATAAATGATTGAACTCACTTCTAAACAACAATTACACTAACAATTAGCAACACCCATTAGCTAAATCAGCCCATAATCACATAATCACACCCCAAGAATTGGGGTTTTAGCTAGACATCATAAAAAGATAAAAATCATTACCAAATTGTGTTTCCATCAACTGGGTAAGATTAATTTCGTCTTTACAAAGGTTCAAATTGAAGAATCTCAAAGACCCAGTTTCAATTTCTCAAAAATGAAAAGTTTCAATTTCTCAAAAATGAAAAGTTTCAATTCTTCAAAGCTAAGGAAAACTTGTCTCTCAATTCAAAACTCTCAATTCCAGATGAAAAAATGATTATCAGATATTGATAATGCTCTCAAACTAAATGTTAAAAAATGTATTTATAGCCGCCAAAATTATGCTGCGATAAGCCATTCGGTGCAGTAAGTCAGGCTCGCCGATCAACTCGGAGATATGCCTTTTAGACAATTTCATCGCCTTTTTGTCTTGACCTTCAGCATCCTCCAGGTCAGTAACATTGGGCGATCTAAAACTGCATTGTGGAACCACTCGGTGATTCACCGACTGCTCATTTCTCTCGCCATCTTGATTTTCTCCTTCAGGGATTAGCGCTTTAGAAATTTAGGCGATCATTAAGGCCACTCGGCGAGTCGCCAAATGGACTTGTCAATCACCAAGCTCTTTTTTCTTCCTTCTTTTAGCTCGCTTTGTTCCTTTTGCAACTTAGTGTTCATGATTTACTCCTTAATCCATAATCCTGAAAATCAAAGACTTTTCATCGGTTATTGGCACTAAATGAACATTTGAGGACACTAAACCTATACAAATAAAGCCCTAAATGAGTCCAAATCTCGAACTCATCAATAGTCATGAGAGAGTTGATTGCTTCAGGCAGAATCCATTCAAGAAGGTTTCAGCATTCCTAACATCAGTTTGATTATCTCAGTGAGGTATAATAGGAGCTTCAAGATGCTGCTTGGTCCACAAGAGTTGAGCACATCAAGCTGCACTTGCTACAATCTCTGCTTGAGTTGTTGAAAGAGCAACTGAAACTTGAATTTTAGTTCCCCATGAGTGAGAGATCAGCCTAGAACATAAGCCAATCCTGAGGTTCTCTTTCTATCGACTTGATACCTAGCATAATCAGCATCACATGTTCCTCCAAATCAAAAAGTCTCCTGATGGACAGAATAAAACCAGGCCCCTGTTTTCTTCAAATGTCTTCGGATTCTCTTAGCAGTCCTCAAAATGTGATTCCTTTGTACATGAATGGAATATCTGAACCAGGTTCATCAGCATCCAGCTTCAAGTTAGTGCCCATGAGAGTATGAATTATCCAGGCATCCATAATATGAAACTTTTTCAACAACTTCTCTGAACTGGTACTAGGTCCCTGTCTTTGTTCAGACATCAATTGCCTTGATCACGCTGTGCTATCTTCTTCCCTTCAGCTAAGTCACTATGAGTACATACATGTTCTTGACAAACTGGTCCTTGCTTAGGGCTTTGGTGAAGATGTCAGCCACTTGATCTTCCATTTTGCAAAACTTCATGATAACATTACCCCTTTTTAACATTGTCTTGACTTCAAGTATGTTAAGACTTTTGAGCAGCTCATTGATTTACTTTTCTGGACAACCGAGGGTACCTTTAGAGGTTTGCTGAATCTGTAGCTCTAGGAAGAAATCTCCCATCGTGCTTATTTAGAACTCACTACCCATGAATGTGGCAAACTCTTCATACAACAATTCAAAAGGTTGCTCGAAGGATGACATCATCGATATACACTTGAATGATCAGCATTTCCTTTCCTTGTGATTTCAAAAAGAGGGTTTTGTCAATTTTACCTCTTTTGAAGCCATTGTTGAAGAGGAACTTGGACAACCTATTAGCTTGTTGGGGAACCGAGTGTCATACTTTGCTTCTTTCAAACTAAGCTTGATCAACTTCTTCATTCTCACCTTCAAATTCACATTATTAGTTTGAACTGCATTATTTTTGTTCAGCACTGTCTACAGGACCGGGTCCCTTATCAGGTTCATAATCTGCATCAGCTTCCTTGAGATAGCTGGATTCATGAAGAAGATGTTCTTCAGCAAGCTCACTATTTAGACTATCTCTCTATTTTTGAAGCAGCCTTTCCATCTCAGAAACTTCTTTCTCTTACAACTTCTCAATTCTTCCAGACTTATCAAAAATCACTTGACCACCATTTTATATACCCGATAAGCCTTGCTGGAAGAAGAGTGTACCCCAACTATTCTTTCATCAATATTGAGATCAAACTTCTCAATATCATCACTTTGGTCACAAAACATGTAGTATTCACCACTTCAGCCCAAAAATTATTTAAAAGATTAAAAACCTGTATATTTCACTTGAAGGGTGGTCTGATCTACTTCTTTTAACACAAGCATCACAAACTTTGTCATCTACATATTTTATTTTGAGTAGACCGAGGACCAGGTCCCTTGACACAAGTTTGTAAAGCAGAGGAGCCTTCACGTGGCCGAGTCTCCTTAGTCATTGATCAGTAATCTCACCTTGACCACAAAGAAAAGTGAGACTGTTACTACGAGCAGAGTTCAAATCAGAAATATACATGCTCTTGCATCTCTTTTCTGTCAAGATTATCACCCGAGAGAGCAAGTTTGTGACAACCCATATTTCTAACAAGCACTTAACTTCATTTTGTTCATCACAGTGAAACACTTGAAAGAATGTACTTCAACCATTGACATAGTACACATCCTCAATAGTGTGTTCCATAGATTTTCCAAACATGCCTACACAAAAAATTTACCATTTCTTGCCATCGCCTAATGAGACACCTCCACCTTGAAGTGCCTTGAGAGAGAAGAAGTTTTGCAGTTTTCTCAGTCATGTGTTTTGAGCATTCACTATTTATAAACCAACACTAACTGATGCTACCTCATCTCACTTGCATAGCAAATAACTTGTTAGCCTTGGGAACCTATTTGAGACGGAGTTCCCAGTAAGCAGATAACGAAGTGATGGGAGAATCTTTTGTTCAGTAAGGCAGACTGGTTTTCTTCAACTCTGGTCCAGAAGCAGGACCAGGTCCCTTCTTTAGTCTATTCCTCTGTTTGGAATAGTTTGACACACTTCTTTCATATTTTTTCAAAACTGGACAATCTTTCTTAAGATGTCCATCTCGACCACAATACACACATAGCAGATTATCAGCATCAGAACCATTTTTGCTGTAAGGATTGTATGATAACTCTATCTTCTCATACCCTAACCCTCTTCTATTGTTGCTGCCTTGACCAATTAGATTTCTAAGAATCTTACAAAAATTGGTCCATTTGAGGGATTTTTCAAATTCTTCTTTTACACGGACCAGGTCCCTTTCTAACTCAAGGTTTCTTTCTAAAGCCAATTCCATCTTCATTTCAGCAGTGTGCAACTTATTTTCAAGCTCCAGCTGCAAGTTGCTTGCCTCGTTCTTTTCTTTAAAAATTGTATTAGTTACCCCTTTCATCTTTTCCTTCAGTTCAAGATTTTCAGCTTCTAGAACAACCATTTGATTTTCAATATTAGATATTTGGGCAACTAAAGCAATTTTTCCATCTTGAGAGATGTCTAGACTATTGTTCACGAGATCATTCTCAGTTGTTAGCTCACTTATCAAATCAAGAAGTACAACAACTAGCTTTCTCAATTTAATGGTAGAAAAAATATTCAAGTTTTGATTGAAGTATGATAGGGTTACCTTTTCATCAGCATCGTCCTCATCTGACTTTGCCATGAAAGCATCATCTGAGTGTTCAGAGTCATCTGAATCACTTGAGGAATTTTCCCATGCAGCCATATCCTTCTTCACTGCTTGAAAAAAGGCCTCTCTTTTGCTTGGCTTGTCACGGACCAGGTCCCCCTCTTTGTCTTTACTTTCTCCAAACTTGACATATTCTCCGTGGTCAGCTTTGTGCATAGAGCAGACTCTAATGGAGTGAACTGATTGATCACACTTGTAACACACGTTACTAGATCTTGTAGCACCATTGTGTTTTCTTTCTTCATGAAACCTCCACGTTCACTCACAATTTTTTGAAATCTTTGAGTGAAATTGCCCATGGTCTCATCTATTTCATAAATTTCACTTTGTGACACCTTGAAAGCTAGTGATTCATCTTTTTTTGCATCTCTCCCTTGATCAGCACCACCAATCAAATTTGGCCTCATGTCTTCACCTTTGAGAATGATACCCTTCCCTTTTCTATGCATCTCATGATCTTGAATATGCTTAAATAGTGTACACAATGTCACTACTTCAGGCTCTCTTATCTCATTGCTGGTCACACAATCATTTGTCGAAGATCTGGGAAGAATTTCCAATATCTTGGAGACTTGCTTGCACATGGGTACTTGTTTTTCAAGGAGCATGAGCTCAATTATATTGTAATGGTGGAGAATCTTGTGTGCATTACATGAGCATGTTCACCTCCTTTTATGGTGAAACTTTTGAATTGAGCAGTGAAGAAATCTAGCATAGATTTCCTTATTTCCTCAGTGTCCTCATAGGTAGCTCTCAGTAGATCCCAGATTTCTTTGGCTGATTCGTACGATGAGATCAGATCGTATTCATTCATTCCAATGCCACACATAAGTAGCTTCCTGGCTTTGTGATTTTTCTGAACTAGTTTCTTGTCAGAGTCATCATACTATTTTCTAATTTTGGGAATGACTCTTGTGATCTCTCCAACCTTAACCTCCATGGTTGGCACATAAAGACCTTCACATATCACGTCCCACACTTCATTATCCTCAACTACGCGATAGTCTCTCATTTTAATCCTCCAGTGTATATAGATTTGACCCTAAAAAAGAAGAGGTCTTGTGGGAGACTATCTTCTTTGCACGCTCACTGGTGTCGTCATTTCCTTCAGGAATCTCTCTCTTGGTGTTAACCAGATAGAGAGCCCAAGCTCTAATACCAATTGAAAATTACCTAACTACACATCATTTATTATCATATTTTCTTATTTTTCCTACCATTTCAAAAAATATAAAAAATCTCTTTTTTTACTCTCATCATTTTTTTTTCCGGATACATTAATTTGAAGTCTTCTAGCCATGCTTTTCCTTCCTTTTTTCACTCCACAAATCTCTTCACAGTTACTTTCATTAATCTATTTTTGAATTTCAAATCTTTTCTTTCCAATAAAAGATTTCAAATTATTCAAGATTTCTTTAAACCACTTCAGTTTTTGATTTTTTTTTTTCATCTTAAAAAATTACTGAATCTTTTACTCCCGGTCTCTTTATGGAAGAGAGGTGGAAAAACCTTGCTAATGCACATAGTTCATCTTGGAGTGCATTTGAAATGGTTCCAGAAATTTCTAATGGCGGTCTTGATACACTTCATTCTGTTGGTTCGATCTTTTAGTTTTTTGGGCTTACTTTCAATATATCTCGCTTAATTTGATTCTTAAATTAGTCTTTTTTAGTGTTAGCACTGATCTGATACAACACTGCTAGAATAACCTTTATTTTATGCAATGTATCATGTTCATATTTAAGGTATTGATACATAACACTAATGTTGTTGAATCTTCGATTAGTGTTTATCATGTTTAATATATATGTACTTGATACATAAACTTTGTGTTATGTATCACACACCGAAAAATATGTTATTTGGAACAATTACCTGTATAATATATATTTTTTTAAAATATAGTATTTCTCAAACAAAATAAGATACATAGATAATAATATATCATGCACTAATTTTTTAGGCATGATATGTAAATTCAAATTCATACTAAATGTATTCGATACATAACAATTGTCAAACAATAATGTATCAATCTCAATAAATACACTTGATACATAAACCTTAATGTTCTGTAGCTAAAGACACTTTGTATTAAATTAATTGATATGTGCATGATACATAATATATATAGCAAATTCAATAGTAAACTTTATTACATATATCATTATATGTATCAACTGATCACTACTGTTTTATGTATCTCACACAAAAAATAATGTTATTTAGAATGAGTATTGTATAATGTTTCTTTTTATAAAATACAATAGGCCAAAGTCATCTCCGCCCCCCTAAAGTTATCTGCATAATTCATTTAAACACCTCAACTAAAGCTAGTACCTATTAGACACTCTAATACTAACAAATATGTACTTATTGAACACAAAATGATAATAAGCTTTTAAAATGTTTTGTGTGTATTTCACGCACACTATCTTTAAAAAGTAACCAATAAAACTGCAGCATGTGGCACATGACCCCAATCTAATGAATATTCAAATAAAAAAAAAAAAACTCCAACCATTAATAATCGAAAAAATTAATTAGCAAAAAGGAGAAAAAAGAAAACCTCCATCCCCACACAAACCCACCCACCCACCCACCTTTCTTCTTTTTCCCTTCACCGGTCATCCTAATTCCAACAACAAATCCCGATTTCTCCGGCGACAACAAAAAGAAGAAAAAATAAAATCTCCCCCACCCGCTCCCCTAAATCCACCCACCTAATCATTTGCCTTATCTTCTTCTTCTTCATCCTCTGTTACTTGTCATTTTCTATTCCTTTAAAAAGATTAATTTTTTTTTCTTGTAATAAACTATGGGCTATTGAAATCAAGTCTAATGCAAATAGTGAAATAAATTATGAAGCATGATAGACTAAGCGAGTGATTGTTAAGATTTTTTGTGAAAAATAAATCGAAGTTGATAAATTATTTCAAAATCGATAATGAAGAGAAATCAAGAGGATTCAAATGAATTATATCAAATTTTTTGATATCATTTTAAATAAATGGTTGGTAATGTTTGTTGATCGAAGTGACCGACAATAAAGATGGACAGAGGTTGCTTTTATAATTTCGATGTCTCATTTTTTTTCTTATTGTAAATTCTTGCAAATTCGATTAACAAATTCAATTTCATTTTATTAAGAGTGAAAAATAAAAACGATGAGAAAAAAACAAACAGAGTTTAAAAAGCTTAAAATTGGGTGAAGAAGAAGACCATTGGTATAACATACAGGGGTGGGGTGGAGTTGCTTTCTTTTTGGGTTAAAAATATTATTTTAAATATTTTTTTTTTTAGTTATTTTAATTAATGCATGCCAGTTATTATGAAAAAAAGAGTAAAGTTTATTATAAAAAAAAAATTTTAAAAAAAATTGGGACATATTCACGCGCTACTAGGCAGTGAGATACCCTTATTTTGCCACATCAACATTTTGTGCTTAATAGACACATGTTTTGGACCCTTTAAGTGTTTAATAGGTACAAGCCTTAGTTGGGGTGTTTAAATGAATTATGCGGACAACTTTAGGGGGCTGGAGATGACTTTGGCCAATAAAATATTTCTCAAACAAAATAAGATATATTTTTAGTAATATATCATGAACTAATTTTTTAGACATGATACGTCAATTTGAATTTATACTAAATGTATCTGATACATAACAATAACCACACATACATGTTTCTATCAAAGCTATGTATCTCTTCAACCTTTTTATATGTTGTTTCAATGCATAGCGGATACACATCAATAATTTCATAGTACCAACATGGGTAGCCCAAGGCTATTACCCGAAGGAAACTTGCAAAAAGAAGATATCATATCATTTAACCAACCCAGTTGAGTCCCCAAGGACACATTGACACATTGTTACTGGACCTTACTCCCTTGTCCAATATGTAGACAAAATCAAGTGATGTTGCTCCTCCCACTGCAAAATTCACACCTTGCTTGAATTTTAAAATAGTCCTTTCATTTTTTCCTTCCAAATATGGTGGCACTAATATATGAGAAATTTAACATCTTTGCATAAGCGTTTAACATGAGCCTAGATACTATAACACGAGAGCACAATTAACAATGGACAAAAAATAGTTGATTCATCCATTGACCAATGTATTAATTATCCAAATTTGTAGATACTCATACCAATAAAATCAGCTATTGTTTTCTACTTTTTTCAATCTATTACGATTTGGGTGATAATTAAAAGAGGAAAATTTGAATTGTTTGAAGATGGACGGATTTGGAATAGAATTGAGAGAAGAAAATTTAAATTTTGAATTGAATCTGGGCGGATTTGGAAGAGAATTGAGAGAAGAAAATTTAAATTTTGATTTGATTAAATCTTTTAAGATTTGGGAGAGATTGAAATCAACTAGATTAACGTGATTTGGGAAACTCACATCAATTTTATATTCTCTTTCCTTTAAAAGTGTAACTGATTTTGTTTTAATGTATCAGATTTAATGTATCCAGCTTCTTTGTTATGTATCCGGATAGCACTGATTTTGAGGGATTTTTGTAAATTGAAAAAGAATAGGGATAGAATGTAATTTAGGTCTTTACACTATGAGATTTATGTAAGTTATACTTGTTGGAATGTTTGCGCCTACCAGTGATCATGGGACCAGGTCCCTCGACAGAATAACAATGCAAAAGTAAAAGTACGGAAAATAAATAGCACAATGTAAAACATGCATAAGAGTTTTACGTGGAAACCCCCTTGCTCAAGGGAGGTGAAAACCACGACCTGTCCTCACATGCTTTTCAACCCAAACTCCATTTCACTCAGACGGAGCTACGATTCAGATTGCAACTTCTTACAACCTCGGAATTTACCTCTAAATCCCTTACCCCTCAATGTAGTAACTGTAACACCCCGTATCTGAAACAGACCAAAAATGCGGATGTTGAGAAGTTGCAGGTGCAACTTACGGTCACCATCCACGGACCGTAGATCAGACCACGGTCCGTACTGGTGGTCCGTGGTTTACCACTGCAGCCCCTCCCCAGAACTCAGTCAGAAAATCGACTAAGTCTCGACCCACGGACAGACCTACGGTCCGTAGATCAGACCACGGACCGTGGTCTGTGTCCGTAGATCAAGACCTCCTCTACCCAGCCTCTGACACGAACTACGGTCGACCAGCACGGACCGTCGTT